>MU224792.1:829912-840964 GCA_018584345.1 Thuja plicata | reverse complement strand
TTACTAATCTTAGATATGAGTGCAGTTTCTTCATACCTTTCATCTTCATCTGAATCATCCTTCACAGCTACAAACACTATCTCAACATCATCATCCGATTTGGTGTCAGTATCTTCATCTTTGCAAGCAGCTAGATAGCTAGCCTCCTTTCCTTTGTCCTTGTAATCTTGGATATCACCTTTTTCTGATTGTTGGTAACCTCTGTAATCTCTGTTATCACCTCTATCAGATTTCTTCTCAAAATATCTGTTATCACTTCTATCATCTTTTCTTTTAGGACATCTTGCAGCAAAGTGTCCAATCTCTTTACAATTAAAACATATAAGTGGTAACAATCCTCTTAGCATTCTTCTTGCCATGAGTGCTTCATTTTCATCTAGATCTTCTTCTTCACTTTTTCTTTCACTGTCTCTTCTAGATGAGTGTCTTTGACTAGATTTTCTTATTCTCACATAAGACTTGAATGCAAACTCTAAGCTTGGTGAGACACTAAATTATCAAAGTTATTTATCTCAAATGAAATTAGTCTACCAATCAAGCTATCAAGAGTGAATGTATTATTTGCTACTACTCTCATTTCTTGAATAGAAGAGACTCTAATAGCATATATAGGCAATAGGGTTCTTAGGATTTTACTTACCACTGTCTCTTCTTCAAGTGTACCTCCAACACCTCGTATAGCATTGACTACTTCTTTTATTCTTATGTTGTACTGTGTGATGTTTTCACCTTCTTTCATTCTGAGATCATCAAAATTTCCTCTAAGGCTTTCTGCCTTGGCTCTCAGAACATTTGCATCACCACCATGTACAAGTTTTAACTTGTCCCACATTGTTTTTGCATTTTTGCAATCTTTGACATCCTCAAATTCAGCATCAGAGGGTGAGGCTGAAAGCTCTATAACCATGCAGTTATGTTCATGCTTTACTCTTAATTGATCCACTGTCAATGGTCCTGTAGGAAACACATATTTAGTATCTAAGTATTGAGTAATATCATTGCCAATACCTGATAAGTGAATTTTTATCCTTCTTTGCCATGAAGCAAAGTTGTCCTTGTTCAACTTGGACACATCTCGTTTGTTCATCTTGTGATCTTTTACTTAGGTCTTGAAACCTTCCTTCTAATCACACAAGCTCTGATACCAATTGTTAGTAATAATTGAGAGGGGGGGGGGGGGGGAATCNGGGGGGGGGGGGGTGAATCAGTGGCCTCAAATTTTTATCCAATTTAAACTTTAATCCACCAATCAATACTTCTCAACTTATTAAGTCCCAACAAGAAGCATGCCTTTGAAATACTTGAAACAAATAACTGTCTATCGGTTTACCTTGTCTGTCCTATTTCTCCTTGATAATCGATAAGCAATAAATTGTATTTACCGATACTCAGTAAATATGCAGAGTACACCAGTCAATCCATAAATGCATATGCAAAATTTAAAACAATCAAGTAATGAACCATACACACATAACACAAGGATTTTAACATCAAAACCCTATTAAGGGGAAAAACCACTGGGACCGGTACCCCAAATTTTCACTCTTCTGAAGTGAGCCCTGTTAGGAGCCAACCCTGTTAAAGGTTACAAATACACTGTTAAGTGCAATGTTGTTAGAGTATTTTCAATACATAGGTTGTCACTAAGTATTCGACATCTATGCTACCATCTTTGAATCAGTCTCATGACTGTCAATAGGCTTTATGCAAATCTTACTACCATCCTTGAATCAGCCTCCTTCTTAGACTGTCAATAGGCTTTAGGTAAGACCGGTGCCACTATCATGAGTCAACCTTCTGGTAATCTATTAGGATATACCTCAATTACAAAATACTATTAAGTCCTACTCTGTTAAGAGACTTAATGCTTCAATGGTTAAACTGAAACAAAAATGACCTGTTTCTAATGCAACTTAATTGAAGATTTTCAGATCTATTTACTTACAATATCTTTCTAATCAATGTATCAATACAATATCTTTGTACTTAACTCTTTCTTCTTTGTGATGCTGTGCTTTTCTGTTTGTAGGTGTCTACAGAATTCTTTAGCTCTCCCTTAGCTTGATTGATCAGGACTGCATGAAGTTCAACCTTCATCGGTTTCTCTTCAGCATCTTTTATTAGTTCACTCCCCCATGTATCTGATTGATTATAGACCACCCCTGAGAATGAATTATGCTTGTCTCTTAAATAGACATGATATTCCTTAATTGTTTATTCTTGATTCTTAGCATGAAAAACAATTCAACCAAATTGATTTTACGGCTTTAACTCCTGATTTATCTCATAGTTATCTTCTTGCCAACTGTGAAAGTCATCTTTAAATCACTTACTTAACTATGGTTGAATAAAACAAATCAAACAACCAGTTAATTCTATCTCTTAGCTCTGACAGCTAGATATTTTTTCATTTTCTGATCTCTATGTTCTGTCAGTCAACTCTATAGTTCATCGCCGATGACAACTGCCAGTTCTGTTGGTGTAGCTTTAATTAGCTTCAGGATCTCCATCCATCGGGCATCATTGGATCTTGCTCATCGGGAAACACTATTTTTATCTCATCGGGCATCCTTTGATTCTGCTTCATCGGGAAATACTGTCTTCTACTCGTCGGGCATCACTGTGACTTTTATCTCTGTCTTTACCGATGGTGTGCACTTTGCCGGTGTAGTTTGTCACTTAGTGAATACTTGACTTTTATGCATTGCTGAAAGCATAACCTTTATTCCATAGATTATCTGAAGTCTTTGGCATTATGTATATTACTATACAGATGATATCAAGTTGACATCAATGAAAATACAAACCATTAACTGATTTAATGTCTTGCATTCTCTTCAACTTAATATAGTCAACCATTTAATCAGTTACATGTCATCAGGTACAGGGTGTAGCATTGTAGATTTTTGATTTAGTAGATGAGCTTATGCCTCCTAAGCGGCATACTATTGAGACACGTGGACTCAATTTCCTGTTAGATCTCCCTCAGTTTTAGTTAAACTGGCGTCTGTTGACAACTATGGCAGAGTGATGGCACTCTTACCATAATACATTTCATTTACCCCTTGGCGAGATGACTACTATGCCAGAGGATGTGTATAGATTATTGAGGATCCCGACTCATGGAGAGTGGGTGTAATATGATTTAGTGTATGATAGCAGTGTATGCAGATGGGTGTTTGGAGATAACACCATTGATGATGATTACATTACTTGGGCATAGTTTTCCTCTTTTCCCACTTTACCAACATTATTAGGAGCTGTGATTGGGGGATTACTTTTGTCGAATAGGAGAGGTTATGGTTTAACTATCGAATGGGGCCAGATTTTAGAGGACCTGATTGCACATCCATAGAGATTGGATTGGGGCTCTTGTGTATTGGCTCAGTTATATCATGATCTGCATGAGATTATGTATCAGCATAGTGCAACCATTTCTACAGGTATGGTATTATTACAATTATGGACTTGGGAGCATCTGCCTATTATGAGGCTAGTTTTGGCTCGAGTACAAGTCTTTGGTTATCCATATGCTTTTCTATATGATGGCATGGTTGTCCAACATCTCCTAGGAAAAGTTGATTATTGGAGACGTACCATTGATGATATTGATTAGGTAGTATGGAGGCCATATCTGTAGTGTGAGAGGTGGCAGGAGCATGACGATGAGTTACCATATATGTTTTCACCTCGATGGATGATAGGCTAATCACCATTAGTCATTGAGAGATTTTTCTTTAGGAGAGTACTCTGTCAGTTCAGTTGAGTGCAAGATATGTCGTAGGGTATGGCACTCTATGCCAGGGTATAGGCTGAGAGATCGATGTGGGGAGCACAGGTTGACTACCGATCATCTTGTTTGCAGATTGATCAGCTTGGGTATGGTGTTTGGGATATGATGACATAGGTGGCAGATGTAGGGATGTTAGCTGAGTATCGTGAGTGGTTTTTGCGACATTGGTTTGTTCAATTTAGTGATCCAACAGAGCCCATTCATGATGTTGATGAGCTCTCCGATGATGACGGAGATTATGGGGATGATGGTGGTAGACCTCATAGGCAAAGAGTTTAGAGGGCACCTAGGGCACCTCAGGAATAGAGAGTTGTAGGACCTCATATGAGAGGTGGACATGTGAGAGGCTGAGGTGGCAGATTTAGGCAGCCTAGGTAGAGATGAGCATGAGTATAGGTAGCTCAGGATCAGGCTCCCTTGATAGTGGGTGCATATTGGGCCAGACAAAGATATAGATGTGTCTAGGTGGCCAGACAGGTTCCAGTTTAGGGACAGAGGCCACAGGCGGATCCACAGGTCACTACGACATAGGTGATACCTCAGGTACTGTTGTCTTCCAAAATCGCACCCTGTTAAGTTTACAGGAACTTAACCTTTTGGAGAAACATGGAAACATTCCAAGTTTGTGGGTAAACTATGGCTGGAATGAATCTCTGGGTCCTAGGCTGGCTTCCTATCTGGTAAATCACTCTATACTACCTGAAACTGATTCTTTTGATGGAGGAAAGAGATAGGAGAATAGAAAAATGAAAACTATGTCCTAAATGGTGATGCACTAGAAAAATATATGAGAAATGCACAAATAACTTGACACAATGAAATAGTGACTCAAACTTTCTTACACAACCCCACTAAATCATAATATTTGCATAATCAATTTATAAGAAGGCTAATAATGACAATCCCCTTAAAGGAGAAATATTTCTCACAAATTTGGGGAAAATCTGACTTGAGCACAACTTAAAACCTGCAAACAAGCATGAAATACTGCATAAAGGCACTAATATGTGATACAAATTAAGGACAAAGAACATCACAGAATTCAGTACCAATCACTAAGTACACAATAACAGGCTAATAAGGGAAGGCATAAGCTATCTTTCACAGTCAAAGGTGTTACACATCTGTATATTTCTCTGAAATGGGTTACAAAATCTCTTTGCCTTTGTTAAGAACTTAGAAAAAGTTACAAAACCTCTAGCCAAAGGGAAGAAGAACTCTCTAACAATGAGTCTTCAACTCATATTTATGCATTTTCAAAGCCAGTTGCATTTTGAAAGCAATAACTTCTGGATCAGATTTAGCCTGACCAGCCACCTTTTAGCCCTTCAAAAGTCTACAAAAATACAACTTGGTGACCCAAAAGTCATACCCAAAAAATATCAACATAAATACTCCTTCACAGAAGCAGTCTTATCCCTCTAGAAGAGTCACAAAAGTCTCTAAATTGTAATAACTTTTCTGCAGACCCCAAAAATGCATCTTCTGATCTTTTAAAATCTGATCTTTCCAGTGTCTGAGAAAATATCTAATATCTTTTTGCCTCTGAAAAATCTCCGGGAATAAAACATAAAGATTTGCAATAAAACATATGAAATTCCCTGTTATAATTAACCCTGTGTACATTTCAAAACTCTGTGAAAATCTCAGATTAATGCATATATTACCCAGAAATTAGCAGAAATCGGCAAGTAGCACCTTCTCATCACTCTGAAAATCACATTCTTACTCTTGACTGACTTACCCCTACCTTCTGCGAGTGAGTGACGAGTTTTCTTTAAACCTTATTTCATGTCTGTCACCTACTCGCCATCCTTTATGCTTTTCTTTTGTCCCCTGCGCGAGTGGGTGATGATGTCTCTTCTTTCCTCACTCGCAAGCTCGCGAGTTGATTTCTGATACCACCGGAGTCTTGGTGACTGAGCGCCTATGCACCTTACTTTTCATTTATTCCTTCATCCCACACTCGCTGGCTGTTTAAACTAACCTTTGGATTCTGAGTGACTGAGCGACATCCATCTTCTTACTGCATACTCCGTCTGGTCGCATACTTGCTCAGCTTATACTTCAGCTTCCATCTAATGCGTGAGTGTGCAATGACATCTATTTTTTGACTGGTCACCAACTCACGAGCTATTTTTCTTTTATCTTCATTGGCGGGCAACTGAGTGACATCCTCCCCTTTTAGGCTCGTCGCACACTCACGGGCTCCTTTTTCATCACCTGAAAACATCAGCGGGTGAGCGATGCGTTGAACGGTTCCTTTAGTCGCTCGGTCGTAGACCTTTATAAATCTTGAGAAATGCCTATGCGACTATGCAATCCATCCCTTTTTTAGCTTGTCACACACTCGCGAGCTCTTATGAATGTTGATAAATACTTGTGCGACAAAGCGATGAGATTTCATCTCAGTACTTCACACCTTCGTTGCGCACTCGCACTGCAAAATACAACCAAGTTAGAACCTAAGCGAGTGGGCGACCTATATAACTTGACCTCGTCGCACAGTCACAGACTTTAAACACTGACACAAAACTTGCTGCGGGTGTTCGACTTTATAATTTTAAACATGACTCGCTCAGTCGCAGAACATTAGATAGACAACATGACTTTAGAGCGACTGCGCGACATACATAACTTTAACTCATCGCTGACTCGCTAACTCATAACCCGACTTTCATGAGACATCGCGACTGCGTGATATATACTTTAAAATGCTAAACCTACTCAGTTGCGTAACTTAAAAAACTTGACATAGGTAGATTGCGATTGCGTGATGACTTCTCACTGATAGCTCATTGCATACTCGCGCAACTTAAAGACTCTTCAGAAATACCGACGCGACAGAGCGATTAGACTAAGACATAACTTTAAAAGGGATTTTGACCTCTTTTGTGCGGCAAAACACAGGGTTTAAACAAAGAAAGTCATTTCATTATTCCACTTACTTTTCCATTTTTTGTGGGCTTGCGGAAAAATAGAAACAGGTTGCGTTTCTTTGCTTGCGGAAAAATAGAAACAGGCTGCGTTTCTTTGCTTGCGGAAAATCTCCCTATGGGTGAGAACTCCGCTTGCAGAGAAAGCCATTTTTAGTTCTCTGTAAATAATTTATTTTAATCTCTGAGTCAATATTTAAACATTTCTATCTTACCCAGAAAATTGAAAAAGTGCTTCAAAAACCCATTGTGGGGTCCACCACATAGCGCTCCTTCTTCTTTTCTGCCTTTTGCGGAAAATTACCATTCTTAGGTAGAATTCTGCCAAGGAGACTGCCTTTGTAGAAAATTACCTTCTTAGGTAGAATTCCGCTACGGAGAATCTTAATTTCAATTCTCCGCCCTGAGCCTTTTTTGATCCCAAATTTTCTTTTAACTGCTTCCCGGATCTGTTTCTATGCTGCAGGTAATAACTTTACTGTCCACGACCATTTCTTTTCATAGTATACCTCTACAAATATTGCTATCTGTACTTCACAAAAAATCAACTTCGCAGGTAGAAACCCGCAGTGGAGAAGATGATTTTCAAAATCCCGCAAGCCTTTAATTTGATGCTGAATGAAGAACTCCGCCGATGATGAATTGTTTCACAAGGATCACAAAGACAAAGAAAGAACCCCCATCAGATTAGGCACTAGACTACCCGCAGACTTATCATGCATGAGGGAGAAATTCACCCGATTGATCTTGGTACCGAAAATCGGTAACATTTTTGGCGACATCTGCAAAATGTTTGCCTGCTAAACATTAAGACCAGCTGCCCGAACTATCCATTGGGCATAGAGTCATTAAGAAAACATACTGGCAACCTGAATTCCACTTGTAAAATTGATTAAACTTTCTGAACTGACTAAATATGGATGGATGGGTTGTGATAAGAAAATATGACACTTCCCTATCATAAATTATATATGTATATTCAACCAGTTTGGACAGAATTAGCAATATTTTTCTGTATATTTCTATTGTAGTCTTTGGTAATTCGCTGAGAGTAGATGCCTGATTTATGAGAGTTGCCATTCCTATTCACTTGTAACCTCTGATTGACGAAGAACCCTTTTGAAAACCTCTGGAAAGCTAGAAAACTGAAACCAAACTAATTAACTGTGCTGGACAGCACTTAGGGAAAGCTGAAAACTGCAAGAAAACTATTGTGCCAAGGTACTTATTGAACAACTAAACTGCTGCAATATATACAAGGCTAGATCCTACCTCAGAAGCAGTGCTTGAGATGAATCCCATTGACTGAGATTCCCTCCATGCTACCATCCAACTTCGAAAGCTGAAAGGCATTGTGTTGTTTATATTCTAAGACAATATAACACCCGCTCCAAAAAGCATCAAACTTGGAGTGATTTCCAGGCTTGCTTTTGCGTTCATCCCATTTCAGCACCACATCTCCTTCCAGGAAAACTCTTGGAGATTCCCTTTTATCAAAATACCTTTTCATTTGCGCTTGATGGTGTTCCATCTTCCTCAAAGCCTCAGACCTTGCTTCTTCTAACTCAAAAAGCTGTGTCAGCCTTACGGTCATCGGTTCTTCTTCTAACATATCAAGTTGATTGGCCAAGTCAAGAGTTGGAAGCTCTAATGAGATAGGTAACCTGGCCTCCCTTCCATAAACAAGTTTGATTGGTGATTGCCCAGTTGATCTTTTCTGAGTAATTCGATCAGCCCACAAGGCTGATTTTAGTTGGGTATGCCATGCTCTCTGGTTACCCTCCATAGTCCTTTTGATAATTCTGATCATATTTTTATTAGTGGACTCCGCTTGGCCATTGCCTTGTGGATAATAATTGGAAGATGTGTTCAAATAAATTCCATTTCTTACAGCCCAATCAGAAATCTTAAACCCTGTAAAAGCTAGAGCATTATCGAAAATAATGGATTCTGGAACATCAAACCTGAAAACCAACTCCTAATAAAAATTTAGGACAACACCTTCATTAGCCTCCTTAAGTGCCACTGCCTCGGTCCACTTAGTAACATAGTCTGTGGCTGTTAGAACCCACTTGTGGCCAGCACTGGATGGTGGGTTTATTATTCCAATAAAATCCAGTCCCCATCTGGCAAAAGGCTGCTCAACTTGAATAGGCTGCAAAGGTAAGGCTGCCAATTTTTCCTTACCAGCAAATAATGCGCATTCCTTGCATCTCCGAACCCATATGTGTGCATCTTTAAACAAAGTGGGCCAATAATAGCCACCTTTCAACACCTTAAGGGTTGTTGCCCTGGGTGAGAAGTGACCTCCAGCTGACCCATTGTGGAATTCATGCAACACTTTGTCGAAATGATTAGCCTCAATGCATCTTAAAAGAACGCCATTAAAGTCCTTTCTAAAAAGTAAATTATTCAAGAGGACGTAAGGTATGGACTGCAATCTAAAATACCTTCTTTTTGCTTTGTCCAAGTCCCACGGACATTCACCAGTCTGCAGAAAATGTGCCATTTGCTGCACCCAGTCGGTGACAGGATTTGAAACAGATTGTTCACCATTCTGAATAACTAGAACAACAGTACATTCACCTCCTTCTTTGTTGTTTACAGCGTCAGCAAGCTGCTCGCATAACCCTTTTCCCCTAATCAGCTTGGTGACCTTAATCTCTATGTCATATTCCATTACCTTAGTCACCCAACCAGCTCTCTTATCACTTAAATCCTTACTTAAAAGGAATTCCTTAATGCTTGGATGAGAAACCATTAGGATGATCTTATTATTTGACAACATGTGCTTAAACTTTTTTAAGCTTCTTATAAAAGTGAGCACATGCTTTTCCACAAATGAATACCTGAGCTTGTAGTCCTTAAGACCTTGACTGAAGAATGCCACCGGCTGCTCTAGGCCTTCATCATTGTGTTGTACTAACATTGCCTAGATAGAGTCAATATCTCCATAGGTGTATAAGACAAAATCCTTAGAAAAATCAGGATTTACAAGTGTAGGCGCTGCTGCCAGTGCCTTTTTAATCAGCTCAAAACTCTTTTTCCCATCTTTAGTCCAGCTAAAAGGTGTATTTTTTCATAACATGGTTGTTAGTGGACTCAACAAGTCTGCAATATCTGGAATAAACCTTCTAAAAAAGTTTATTCGGCCAATAAAACTTTGTAATCCTTTCTTATGTGTTGGCAAAGGAAGAGCCAAAATTGTTGTTATCCTTTCAGGATCTATGGTGATACCCTGCTTAGACACTACATAACCAAGCAATCTGCCTTCATGAACTACAAAAACACATTTCTTGGGATTAAGGGATATCCCGAACTCTCTACACCTTTCAAAAATCTGCCTTAGATGCTTTAAATGATCTTTTGCTTCCTTAGAAAAAATAGTGATGTCATCCAGGTAAACCAAAACAATCTTATACATTAACTTATCAAAAGCCATATCCATGGCTTTCTGAAAGGTTTCTCCAGCATTGGATAAATCAAAGGGCATCTTTCTGTACGCCATGGTACCCCACTTGGTGGTAAAAGCTATTTTGTACTGGTCTTCCTCTCTTACTAAAATCTGATTATAACCTGAATATTCGTCCAACAAGGAAAACCTCTCAGATCCTGAGACTACTTGAAGGATCTGCTTCATAGAAGGCAAGGGGTGTCGGTCTTTCAATGAGGCTCTATTGAGATCTCAGAAATCTACACACAACCTTATCTCCTCATTCTTTTTTCTAAGCGGCACAAGGTTGGAGACCCATGAAGTGTGTTTGATGGGGAATATGATACAACTTTCAATCAGTTTATTCAGTTCCTTCTGCATAAGTGGCTCCAGCTTTGGATTCAAAGGCCTATATTTTTTCCTTACTAGTTTAGCATCTGGTTCAAGTTCAATAGTGTGTTGAGCAAGTTGGGGATTAAACCCCTTCAAATTACCATATTCCCACGCAAAGACATCATTGAATTCCTGAAAAAGTTGGATAAATGAATGTTTCTCTTCTGTTGTACATACCTTGCCCAACTTAAGCAACTTTCCTTTGAACACCTCAACTTATTCATAGTGTTTCTATTGAACCTACATGCTGGCTTTTGACCTTCTAGTCTCATCATCGGTGTTGAAAATGGACTCAAGGGTGACCAAACTTTTTGGCACCTTGTTATTTTTAAGCTGGATGATTTGGCCATCATATTGACGCTAAAATTTGTCCTGATTGGCATATGAGAATTCAGCTTCCTCTCTTAGGAAGTTGACTATTTGCTGGTCATCCTCAAAGACCTGCCAGTGAGTACCATTATCAGGTACAGCAGGTCTAACAATGACCTTGACATGCT
>MU224792.1:802065-817230 GCA_018584345.1 Thuja plicata | reverse complement strand
AATACTATAGCCATATTTGATTTTTGATTTGATTTGATTGGTCAAAATTGATTTGAATTGTATGGCTATAATAGTTAATATAAATCAGTGATAAAAATCACCTAGGATATTAAATTGATTTGAAGAACTATGCCAAACAGTAACAGGGTCGTTTGGACATAATCGAGGGTATGATCACAATTAGGGAAAATAGGGTCCATAGTTGGAACAGACCAAATTTAGGTGGTTACATTTTCCCCTCTTTGAATTGATGTGCAAGCAGCGCATTGATTCAAAGAAAGTTTTTTGATTTTGACTTCAGAAATATTGAGAATTTCATTCTTGGTTGTCGAATGAAATGTTGATGAGATCAGTCTCACACTTGATCGAACCAAACTGATAGAATTTATTTTGAACTTGGTTGTCAGCCAAAGATCAATAAAAGATTTTTTAAAAATACCATTTCTGAACTTGGTTTTTGTCCAAAAATGATAATACTGATTCTAAAATTTTTTGTTGTCCAAAAGCTAGTATGAAGCTGCCAGGAGCTTAATAAAAATCTTTTAAAATAAGGAAACATAAGATATCTAGCTCATGAGAACCAAAGCTTTTTATCCAACAGATCTGACTTAGTCAAGGAACTGCTATGCCCCTAGTTTGTTTGATAATGAAGTCATTTTGATGTTGTTTGAGCAAAAATTTAATTAAATATAGTGTGATCATGCCCCCTCGGGAACGAAATCGAAGGAAAAAGAAAAAAAATCCCTTAGTTTGAAAATAACATGACACTTGCAGGAAGCGATAGGGCCAGAAAGACTTGAGTAGAAGATAGTGTGTTTAAAAATAAACACACGATTAGCAAGTTAATTATGTGAAAATATGAGTGATAATGATGTTTAGATCAAGATGTATGATGAAATGTGCAGTATTTACCAATGTGGGGAACAAATGAAGCAAAATCACAATTTTGGAAAATGTCACAAAAATGACACTGCGCTACTGAAAACATCGTAGGCACCTTCAATTTGGTTCCTGATTGAGGAAAAAGAGAACACCAATGATTTTGTAGTTGTCTGGGAGGACTTTTGGAAACCCTAAATGTCTCAAAAGACCCATATAAGCCTCTAAATTGACCATTTCACTATTCATTTTCACTTTCAGCTATAGCAAATTAGAGAGCTCTACAGAGAAAATGGTGGTCCCCGTGAGGAAACATCAATTCGAGCTGAGCCGATGACACCAGTGACTAGTCGACTACCCACCACCAGTAAGTACCCAATAAACTACCTTGTGAAATTGGAAATTTTGAATTTTATGCATTTTTCTGAATTTTAGAGCCCCTAGAAGGTAGGATCGCATCTGAGATTCTAGATCATATCCTGCGAAATGTGCATTGCATCTGGCTTTTCCAAGATCGTATCCAGTTTTTCCTAAATTTTGTGTCGCATACGGGTTTTCCCAGATCACATCCATTTTTTAGATTTAGTCTTGTTTTAGCTAGAATCCATCTGGGAATCGTATCCTGTATTTCAAGGATCGTACCCCGCATTTAGGATCGCATCCTATATGTGCAATCGCATCCTATATTTCCAGGATTGCATCTAGTAAAAGACTTAGGTTTTTAATTTTCTGTGATCTGTTGGCATCCTGCAAACTTGGAATGACTTAGCAGAGTAGGAATGTCCCCTTTGTTGTAGATAGAATGCTGATATTTTACTGTGTTGTCAAAAATTAGGCCCAGTTTGAGGTAGTCACCTTTCACAAGACTTATCCTGCGCGAGTTCTGGCATTGTCTAGCTGACTGTCAGATGATGAGCAGACTACCGTGATTCGATGTGGATTGCGGTCACTGATAGGTTTACTCAAGATCTCGGTAAACTGAGGGTTGTTGACTGCTCTAGCCGAGAGATGGCATTCTGAGCACAACACCTTCCACCTACCTACTGGTGTTACTACTATGACACTAGAGGACGTTTGGAGGATCTTGCACATACTGATGGTGGGACATGAGGTTTTCTTCGAGTCTAGGGTTGGCGTGGTGATCGGGACTACTCAGAGATTCTTCTAGGATGACACTATAGATCGGAGATACTTGTCCTGGGATTATATGGTTGATCACTATGATCGATTAGTTGTATACTTGGCTGGATTGGTAGGCAGCATCCTTATGCCAGACAGAGGTCAGCACAGTTTCTTGGTGGGCTGGGTCAGCATGCTAGAGCAGATGATCATCCACCACCGACGGTTTGCCTGCGGGAGCTATATATTAGCTCACATATATTGAGAGCTCCACAAGATTGTATACCACCATACTCGCAGCATGACTGTGGGTATACTGATTCTTCAAATTTGGGCCTGGGAGCACATCCCTGTGACATAGCTGATTGTTGACAGGCAGAGGGCACCTGAGTAGCCCTATGTGTACATGTATGTAGGTCTCTTACAACAGCCCCAACTAGGCAAGGTTGAGTATTGGCATCGTTTATTTGATGATATGATAGAGGTCATGTGGCGACCATACCTAGACTGTGAGGTTTGGACTTCTGATGCACGGTAGGTGCATTTCTTATGCCAGAGCAGATATTTGATCGGCTGCATGAGATATATTATTGAGCGCTTCCTGATCACCAGGGTTTTGAGATAGTATGGTCGATGACAAGGCCACACAAAGGATGTGGTAGTGTATGCTTGTATCAAGGATGAGGTAGCTAATTGGGGTGCACACCTGACATATGAGACTGCCTCATAGGAGATACGAGACATGGTAGTGATAGACTGGGAACCTCGCCCAGATGTTGAGGATGCTAGAGTGTCAAATGGGTATGCTGCAGAGATGCTTTAGTATCTGTTTCCATGACTCACAGTGCCTGAGGAGATCATTCCTTGTATAGAGGAGCCACTGGATTATGATCTTGAGGATCGACCTATCAGGGGGAGAGGCAGAAGAGATAGAGCACTGGGGAGACATGGGGGCCATGATGGTGGTAGAGATGGCAGTAGAGGCGGTAGGCATCCTCCCCCAGATGATATACATGATGGTGATGACAGGGGGGAGGTGGAGAGGTAGTTGATACCGGCAGTTCGAGTGGTAGTGGATAGAGACAACATAGATACAAATTTGTGGCCCCACAGAGAGATCCTAGCCCTTTAATTACTCCAGACCAGCAGAGACAGAGAGTGCAGGAGTAGGATCCTGGTAGAGATGGGGGCCCTCTATCTAAGTGCGAGTAGGTGAGAGATCAGCTCAGAGCCCAGATCACAGTTTTAGAGGCTAGAGTTACCACTACTGATGCTCTTTTAGCATATAGGGACAGACAGCTTGAGTGGCTAAGAGCTGAGAGGGATACACAGGCCTAGATAGCAGTCCATCAGGGACAGAGGGTGACATATTATTACGCCTTGTATCACATAGTAGTATTGGAGGGTCAGAGAGCACCTACCTTTTCTCATGTAATTCAGCAGTCAGAGGGGGCCATGTCGCCTCCAGCAGCTCCATTCATGCCACCTCCTGACCAGGGAGAGGGGGTGGGCCAGAGTTGATATCTTGCACCATTTTGTTTATTTTGAGATCATACATGTATATCTGGATCCTGTTGAGATCCCCCCTTTTGTACATTACATTGATTTGTACATATATCTGATCTTTGTTTTGGCGTACTGATACTCTTTATGCTCACTGATATACTGTATACTTTCTGATACAATTTATACTTTGATATTATTTATGCTCACTGATACTCTTTATGCTTTGATTTGTACCATTTTTATGATGATATGATGTAGTTTCTAGATTCTGACATGTTGAACATGTGGTAAATATATCCATTTTTCTTTCCATAGTCGTGGTAAATGTATTTGTTGCACATGTGATGATATCTTGATCTCGTGATAAGTTAGTTCATAGATGATAACATCATTTCATAATATGGATGTGATGAGTATATTACTGATATGAACAAATGATATCTATGTGAAAATGCAAATGTATGTTTCTTTGTTTTTTCATTTATGCAAAATAGATGTATGGATGCACTTTAGGATGTAGAAGTAAAAATGCAATACATGGATGTTTTATTTTTGTATTTTCCAGTTTTGTGTTTCCAAATGAATGCAAAATGTATGCTATGGATGATATCAATAATATAAATGGTGTAATTAAATTGATATTTGTAGAAGAAGATAGAAACCATGTTTTGAGCATAAATTTCCTTGTGCTGTTATGTACTGTTGGCAAAATGCATCAGGCAATCTTTAAATGCAGCTATATGAAGACTCTTAGGACTGGTCACTGATTTAGAAAATATTGCAACATTGTTACCATCATTGGGCAATTTTCAAAATTGATTTCACCTAATAGTACAACCATCACTAATACCTACTGATATTATGATAATATGAATACTATGTTTTATTGGAATGTCAGAAATAGACTTAAGCATCAAGGCATAGAAGCCAGGATAACAAGATAGTCACCTTCCTTTTAATATACCAGATTCTGATTAAGGCAAGATATTGGACCCGCAATGACCTTGAAAATTCATATCCTTGGGTACATTATGATTCGTATACCTTAGTGAGAATTTGGATTAGAAAACAGACAAGGAAATTGTTTCAAACTCAACATAGTTTACTCATAACAAAGATCGAGATATATGCGGCTATCCACCCATAGTGGTAGCTCTTACCATAAACATCTAAGTTAGGTGAAATTTATAGGGTCATATGAAACAATCACCATACATAGAAATTCAAGAAAAAATTATGCCCCTAATCCTTGCAACTCTTTGTCTTTGCGCAGACATCATTGAGTAACTAAGAAGACATAACAAATCATTAATTGAGAATCAATCATATAAAATTCATAATTACTTAGATGCGCCTAGTTGAAAACATCATCAGGACATTTGAAGAATTATAATCAAACCAATAGAAAACTGTGTGTTTAAGTAGTTCTTGTTCATTCATCTGTCAAACACAGTAAAGATTCATCAATCAAAAAATCAAAATATAAGAAATATGGTGTTCCATGTTTGCGTATTGATAGGATAATCCATTCATGTTTGCAATCCAATACGGCTTTGTAGGAATGGTATGAATGTCATGTCATGTCCTAGGTTTTGAAAAGATATTTTGGTTTTTGGGAAAGTGACATTGTTTTGCATGTGTCCAGAAACATTATGTTTGTGAGGCAAACCATCTTAAAGCAACCTAGCAACTGTAACTGACTACACCAACAAAGATGCCCCCAGTGCAAAATGACTTATTCCTAAGATGTAAAGATAGAAAAATCCCAAGCGAGGATAAGATAGTCATGTAGGAAAAATTAAGTTAGCATATGAGCACAGGAAAAATTATGAAGGCCTAGTATTAGTAGCGCAATGATAGATGGAGCACAGAACACAAGTGACGCCTGACTGCCAGGTTTTCACCACTTGGCAAGATTCTTTTTCTTTCTTTTTGCTACCAAGATGCCTATTTTACTAGGTGCTCATTAAGGCACTTTTCTATTTTTCCATTTTTTTGCTATTTTTTCTTTTTGAATGTTTTTGTAGTATCAAGGCGCCTATTTACCAAGTTTTCACCAAGGATACCCACCTTGTAGGATATTTTCCACTATTTTTGGATTTCTTCAGGATCAATTTTCTGAATGTTTTTGGTATTTTGCAAGAAATTTTTGCTGTACAGGCTTTGCTAGCCAAACATTAAGTGTAGAATCACTTCAAATGTAGAGTGTTGATAGGATCTGGAAGAACGTCTCCCTCAAGTGTAGCTAATTGATAAGCTCTAGTCCCAAAATTAGCAGTGATAACATAAGGTCCTAGCCAGTTAGGTTCAAATTTTCCTTTCTGCTCTCTCTTAGGCTGGTTCTTAGGATTCTCTTTCAGGACAAGGTCTCCCACCTCAAACTTGCGTGGTTTAACCTTCTTGTTGTAACCTTTGGACATTCTTGCTTGGTACACTTTGAGGTGATCGAACGCTTGTTGTCTATGCTTATCTAGTAGGTCCAGAGAATTGACCCGATCAATGTGGTACTACTCATTAGTAACTAGTCCTTGTAAAGATATCCACAAAGATGGGATTTCAACCTCAATAGGTAGTACTTCCTCATCGCCATAGACTAGAGAAAATGGCGTGGCTCCAGTTGGTGTTCTGATGCTTGTTCTGTAGGCCTATAGTGCCGGATTTAGTTGTAGATGCCAGTCTCTGCCAGACTTGCTTACAGTTTTGTGTAGAATCTTGAGAATTTTTTTTTTTGATGCCTCAGCCTGTCCATTACCTTGAGGATAATAGATTGAGGAACAATGTTGAGTGATATGGAACTGTTCACAAAGGGCATCAATGTCTTGATTTTTAAATTGGCCCCCACTATTTTTCAAAATTGAAGAGGGTATCCCATATCTACAAATAATGTAGTTCAGAATGAACATAGCCACCTATTTTCCAAAGGCTTTGATTAACGGCATGGCTTTGACCCATTTTGTGAAATACTCAATGGCCATAATGATAAACTTGTGTCCATTTGAAGAGTTGGGATATATCTATCCAACCAAGTCAAAGGCCCATTGCTAAAATGGCCAATGTGTTATGAAAGGTATCATATATCTGGCAGGAGCATGAATAAGGTTTCCATTTGTTTGGCATTTAAGACATGCTTTTGAAAATTGAATAGCATCCTTTTCCATAGTAGGCCAATAATAGCCTACTCTGAGCAATTTTTTAGCTAATGAAAAGTCGTTCGAGTGTGATCCACATACACCTTCGTGGACATCTTTTAAAGCTAGATCAGACTCTTCTAGTTCTAAACACTGAAGAAGTGTACCGTCGAGACTGCGTCGATATAGGTTTTTAGTTATGAGGACATAACATGATGCTATCCTGATTAGGGATCTTTTCTCATTTCTAGATAGATTGGCGGGAATGGTTTGGTCAGAAAGGTAGACAATGATATTGGCATATCGGGATTGATCTAGGCTATTTAAGGCATAGATTACCTGGTATTTAGGATTGGCAAAGGTGGGATAAGATATTTCTTCCACCAAGAAGTCATAGAAGAATTGATGTTCCTCTAGTTGTAACATGGATGCCAAGGTAGCCATAGCATCTGTAGCTCTATTCTCTAATCTGGGTATCTGTTGGAAGGTGACAAAGACAAAGTACTTCTTTAGATCATCAACTAGTTGTTTGTAGGGCACCAACTTTTCATCTCTTGTTTGATATTCCCTATTGATTTGATTGATAACTAATTGGGAGTCACCATATATGTGTAACTCGATGATCTTCCATTCCATGGCTAGTTTGAGGCCATTGACCAATGCTTCATATTATGAGATATTGTTGGTGCATGGAAACATTAATTTGTAAGATTTTGGAATCTTATATCCTTGTGGAGTAATGAAGAGAACCACTGCTCCAGATCCTTGTTGAGTAAATGAACCGTCAAAGTACATATTCCATGGATGTTCGGTGAGATGCATGATTATTTCATTAGGAAATTCAATTAGTAATGGTGCATCATCCTGGAGTGGTGAATCAGCCAATTGATCCACAAGTACCTTTCCTTTGATAGCTCTTCGTTCAACATACTCAATGTCAAACTCACTTAGAATTAGGACCCATTTTGCCAAATGGCCTATTAATGTTGTTTTTCTTAAAAGATACTTCATAGGATCAATCTTAGCAATGAGCTTGAATGTGTGAGAGAGCATGTAGTGTCTCAATTTTTTTGATGCGAAGACAACTGCTAAGCATGCTTTCTCAATAATGCTATAATTGAGCTCATAAGCGACTAAAGTTCTACTAATGTAGTAGATAGCTTGCTCTTTCTTTGTTTCATCCTCTTGTGCTAGCAAAACTCCTAGGGATGTAGCTGTAGCTAAAATGTATAGGAGTAAGGGATTTCCATGAATAGGAGCCATAATAATAGGTGGAGCAGCCAAGTACCCCTTTAATTCTCTGAAGTTGGCTTCACAGTGTTCATCCCAGTTGAATGCAACCCCTTTATGTAGTAGCTTAGTAAAGGGTTGTGCCTTATCGGAAAGTTGGGACATAATTATCCTGATAGACTGGAGTCTCCCTTATAGTGTCCTCATTTGACTGATATTACGTGGAGGAGTCATCTCTAGAATATCTTTTACCTTTGCTGGATCTACCTCGATTCCCTTTGCCGATACTATGAATCCTAGGAGCTTGCCTGATTGGACCCCAAAGGCACATTTCTTTGGATTGAGCCTGAGTTGGAACTGTTCCATTAGATCCAATATCTTTCCTAAATAAACAATATGAGTACTTCTTTCTTTGGATTTAGCCAGTGTGTCATCGACATAGTCCTCCATGTTTTTGTGCATCATGTCATGAAATATTGTTGTCATAGCTCTCTGATATGTTTCTCCGGCATTCCTTAGCCCAAATGGCATGATGTTCTAGCAAAATGTGCCCCATGCACATGTGAATGCAGTTTTCTCTTGATCCTCAGGGGCGATCTTGAATTTATTATAACCTGAGAATCCATCCATTAATGAATACATCTGGTAGCCAGCTGTAAGGTCTATGATCATGTCAATATTTGGTAGAGGAAAATCATCTTTTAGACATGCTTTGTTGAGGTCTCTGAAGTCCATGCAGATCCTAATAGATTTATCAGAATTAGAAATAGGGACCACATTGGAGATCCATGTTGCATAGGCAATGACGCGAATAAATCCATCTTTTAACAATTTTTCCAATTCTACTTTCACTAGTAATGCAACATGAGGATGCCTTTTTCTAAGTTTTTGTTTCATGGGATTGATCCCAGGAGCTATAGATAAGTGGTGGATAATGAGATTGGGATCTAGCCCTGGCATATCAGTGTAGGACCAGGCGAAGTTGATCTTTTTCTCCTTCAGGAATTTTGTGAATTGTACCTTCTCTTCTTCTGATAGGGATTGTTCTAGATGAACTATCTAAGGATCGTCAATAGTGCCCAAGTTCACTGGCTATGTTGGTTCAATCAATACCGAAGATTTTTCCTGAAAGTGTTCTGGAAGGATATCAAGAATCTCATCCTTTGGCACCTCTGAGAGGCTTTCACCATTGGATATGTCTTTTTTCTTTACTATTTTGGGATCTGATACTACCACAAAGTGGTTTTCACCATTAGTCCACTTTTTATTTTTATTTTTCAACTTGTGACTAAGAAACTCGATATCCTCCTATGACATGTTCTCGCTCCTTGCATTGGTGGAAGGAAAATGTGGTTCACAAGAATTAAGGTAACAGGCTAGGGAGTGGTCATTTGGAAAGTTGAGGATAGTGGTAGGATTTATTTCGGTCCAATTAATAAGGTCTGGAAGTACCAATGTTAGGGAGTCAGATTCTAGGAAGGACACCATCGTGTTAGCATCAAAAATGTTAACCGACATGACACGGTCTATTAAGTTAATATCTTCGATGTTTAGATCAATAAGAGTAAGATCGTTGTTAAAAGGATTGTTTTCAGTTATATATGGATCAAACTCTAGTGACTTGTCAGTAGATATCTCATCATCATCCCTTTGTAAAAGGAGGCTTCTTGCTTGTAGCCTATGAAATTCTTCTAGAGTTATGCACTCACTAGTGTCTCTGTCAATGATCGGAGGAAGGAACTCTTCTTTTGCTTCAGGAGGATTAGTGTCATTGAAAGGAATGTCTGGTTATTTATTAGGTGCTGAGGAAGCTGCAAACATGTGAATTGTTTCTATCCCAATTTCCTCGGAGGTAATAGATAGCCGATTCCATTCATAGTCATGAGAGTCTGTGATATCATCATCAAATCTATCCAAATATTCAGTAATGTTTATTTGATGGACTCGATTAGTGGCTTGTAGATGAAAATGAGGTAGATCGAGAACATGTGTAATGGTGACCAATTACCCCTAGTTAGGATGTAAATTCTGTGGCCGGGGTTCCTCTTGAGTGATTGTAGCTATGGTGTCTCCTACCTCTTGAATGGGCAGTTGTTCTAGCAAAGGAGTATGAAGATCCTGTGGTACCTCAAAACTAGGTACGTAGCATTCTCCTTGATATCCAGGATTCTCTATACCAACATGTAGCAATCTCTCATAAAGCCATGGTTCTAATACTATTTCATCTATTTTATCACTCTCTGCTTCAGAAGGTGGACTCTTCTTTGAAATAGGTTTGTTGGATTGAGTATTAAAGCCCAGTCCTGTTTTATCTCTGTTGAGGTGGAACTCCATGGGTATGGGTTCAATGATTCCTTTTCCTGTTTCATTTAGTGGTCCTTTTCCTTTGTATCCCATTTGTTTGAGGAAATCATATCCCTTTCCATATTGTTCTGGAGATATCTTTACATTTTTAACCTCAGAGTCCCCTGGGTCTCCATTGTAAAGCCAGTCCAAGACTGCCTATTCTTCTATGTTATCTAAGGAAGATGTGGATGCCTTTATCATGCTAGTTTCCTTGTGTACTTCTGGCTCTTTGGATGCTAGAGGTGTGAATGTTGATGACAGTTTTCCATAGGATCTCAGTGATATTGGAAGTTCTGTCAGTGAGGGAGCCAAGTCCAACTTGTATTCTCCCATACCTATTTCTTGAAGTTTCAATGTTTTGCTAAAGCCCTTCATGACCATGTCTTTGGTAGTTTAAAAATTAATTGTTTCCATAGCCTCCTTGTTGTGTGGGATCATGCTACCTGCCTTGATATTGTTGCAAGTGTAGTTGGCATCCGCAGGAATCATCACCTCTATCCCATTATGTGGGAACTTGATGCATTGATGATAAGTGGATGGTACAACTTGCATCTCATGGATCCATGGTCTCCCAAGTAAAATGTTGTAGGCTAGTGGTAGATCTAGAACTTGACATATAACATCTCTTTCAATCGGTCCAACTCTGATGGGTAGACAAATAATACCTCTGGAGGATCTTTCTTCCTCATCATATGCTTTAATGGTTATTTTATTTCTAGAGTCAATTGTTTTCTCTGAGAGGCCTAGCCTCCTGACAAGATCTAGTGTACAGATATTCAATCCGGCACCTTCATCTATCAACACGCATCTAACACAGGATTTATGAATAAGAACTTCGATATGGAGGGGTTGATTGTGTGGATGGGTCAATGAATTTTCATCCTCCTTAGAAAAGGAGAGGTAATGTGGAATTGAGATGTGATTGACCATCACTTGGAATTTTTCTATATCTATATCTTTTGGAACATTAGCAACATGTAGATCTTGTTCTAGGATTTCTCTATGCACCGTGGATATTTTGAGTAATTCGAAGATGGAAATTTTGGCAGCAGTTCTTTGCAATTGGTCCACCAAGTCATATTTTTCTCCAGGGATAGTGACCACATGTTTTTCTCTGGGTTTAGGAATAGTGACAATAGGAACCTTGGGTGTGGATGTCAGTTTTGGAGGTCCCTTGATTGTAACCTATGCTTGGCTCCGGATTACAATGTTTGTGGAGGATGAGGCTCCTTTGATTGATATCATGTTGATGTATTCATTTTTAATGCTGAGCATATTGATCACATTGTCACTCTTGGAATAGGTGTAGTTTATCTCATTACCTTTCCCTTTAGATGTTTGTCGATTATAATTTGGGAATAGTTTATTAAATGTTGTGTGATCTTCATTTGTAGTGTGTCTGTCCACCTTGATCTTACCTCCTTCGATGAGGTTTTGGATAACATGCTTGAGCTTGAGACAATTATTTGTCTTGTGTCCCTTGTTTTTGTGGAAGACAAAATAGGAGTTATCATCCCACCATCTAGGTTTGACCATTGGTTCCCAAGGTTTAGAATCAGGAATCGTAAGGACTTTGTTGTCCACCAATGTCTTTAAGATGGTCTCAAGAGGTTCCCCCAAAGGTGTGAATGTTCTTTGGGGTTTTGAATTCCATGTTCTCCCTTTGTCATTATCATTGTTTGTTTTTGGAATGGGAGGTGTTGTTTTAGCCTCTTTGCTGGCTTGCATACCATTGGTCAGATTGAATGCTTCAGGTTTAGAATTAATGTTAGAAGCATCAACCACTCTGTCATTGACAACATTTTTGTTTTGTTTCCACCATTTTGGCTTGGAGTTGGAGCTACTGCCTTTGTTTTCATTTTGAAGGGTAATCTCCCCCTTTTTGACCATGACTTCCTCAATATAGAGGGCATTTTTAATCATCCTATCAAAGTGAGGAGAATCTTGCATTTGTAGAGCATAGCTCAATTCAGGTATTAGATTATTAACAAAAATATCCATCTTTTCTATTTCAGGGATGACTCTTGAATATCGTGCAAAGATCTTCCTCCATCTTTGTAGGAAGTGTGTAAAGGATTCTCCTATTTTCTTCTTGGTGTTACATAGATCCGTCATGGTGACGTCATGTTGGATGTTGTAGGAGTAATGTTGAATGAACCATTGCATCAATTTCTCAAATATTTTGACTTTAGGATTCAACTTTGAAAACCACTCCATGGCATTTCCTCCTAGACTCCCTGGAAACAGTCGCATGAGGCAAGTGGGTTCATGCATGTACTCAATGCTTAGAGTACATAATTCTCTTACATGGTCATGTGGATCCCTGTGTATTTATCATACTTTGGCCTTGCCACATTGGGAGGAAATGGGACCATAGTGACACTTTTTTCGAAAGGAAATGGACAAATGGTGTCCAAAGAGTATTTTGTTTTTGGTTTGTCCTTCTCTTGTTTGAGGTTCATGAGCTCCGTTTGCATCTGATTGAGCTATTTAATAAGGATAGATATGGGGTTTGGTACTTCCTTTTCTTTGAAATTTTGCACATTATAATCCTTGGGTAATTTAACACCCATGGATGCTAGATGGAGAAAGTATTTTTCTTTATCATCGCCAATTATACGTTCTAATAACTTGTGGATCCTTTTACTTTGTTTGAGTTTCTCATAGTCATCTATAGGGATCTCTTCTTCACTATCTGACCTAAACAGATTATGTTCAAACCCGAGTCTTTCTTCTTATTTTGTGCCTTTGGATTGTGCTTGTTTTCCCTCGTTGTAACCCTCAAAGGCTTTTCTCCAATCGTTAATGTTGCTATCCATTGGAGGTGAATCTAGATCAAATAGGGAACTGTGAGAAGCTTCTCCTTGAAAGTATGATGTTTTAGGAGGCACTTTTGATCCTTCAGTTGTGTACTTGTTGCGTCTCGTGTTAACCATGAAGTTTGTTTCTTAACTTCGTTAACGTTTCCCAATAGTGCATGAAAGGATTCTAGATCGTGCAAGTGGGTGTGTCTAGGTAGAAGTAATTGTTTGTTTATTGGTGGATGTAAATGATTCCAGCGTCAAAGGGTTAGAATTCCCTAATAGTGAGCTGGGAACCAAGTTGTTGATAGAGAATGGGTAGACCACACGTATTGAACTAATCATGAAAGATGGACTGAGCATGCAAGGTAGACATTTCAAAAGTGTTTGAAAATAACAGTAGGGAGACCAGAAGAGACAACAGGGACTAGCTAAAGAGAAAAAAGGGTACCTAAAACAACTGAGACTTCCTAGGAAAAGCTGCTAGAAATGCCCACTATCCTGAATGTGAGCTCCTAGATATGATCCTCTGACGGAACCAGATGCGATCCTAAAACCTGGATGTGATCCTAAAAACTAGATGCGACTATATGTTTGACCAAATATGATCCAATGCACCAGATACGATACTAAATATAGGATACGAATCAGGAAAAATAGGATGCGATCTTATGATGGTTTTGTCAGTTTTGGTCAATTTTGAAAAATTTGTTTTTGAGGAACGTGAAGTTTTTTGTTTCCAAATTGCATCAAGAGGTATTGTAGAGCGTGAAAAACACTTGTACTCCAGGGTATGAAATTTATTGATTGTTTTTAGGAGCTTATCTTTTTAGTGATCTTTTTGACACGTTAAACAGTTTTGCATTGTTAAAGGGATGAACCAAACACACATTTTTTCCTATTCTCTAGGTGGAGGATGAAAATCTTTGCTTCTTGACTTAGGTACACACTCAAATGCTAATCAGAATACAGCCATCACCAAGCACATAATGGCTCCAGTCATGATGTTGTATTAGTTGACTCCAAATGCAAGTGAGGGCACAATATGATGAGTGTCTTGGGGTAATTAATTTTTACCTTGCACAAAGATTATCACCGTTTCAAGGATGAATCAGGAATTGTTTCAGTTGAATGTGTTGTAGATTATTGGGCAATCCATTCAAAATTGTCCCCCATAGAATTGCACAAGGCAAAATTGAGGCATATAGCCCTATGATTACCTAAATATATATAGTCTCACAAGCAAGATTCAAGCGGCTCCGCTCTATATATACCCTGATATGTTCAAGGAATGATGTCAAAATTCCAAGAACAAAACCAGTTCCATCTTTCGAGGCTTTGGCCTACAAGGAAGCAACTATTTATAGTGAGTTGGAAGGGTCGGTGTAAGACCTATCCTCACTTGGGTCATTCCCAAGAGATTTTTTCCTCAATCGACATGCCCTCTACTGTTAAAAGATTGGTAACCAGGATTGGCGAGCTTAAGAGTTCTAGATTTTTTATTCTTTAAAAGAAGAAGAGCATACTCTCCTAGTTCATGTCGTTTTCTCCTCAAACACTTAAAACAATGTTCTTTCCCTCAAGCTATGTTGAACTTGATTTAATGATTCCTATTTTAAAGAAAATAGAAATCTTTGAAGAAAAGGGAAATTTGTCTTGTTCAATTACCACAATGAGGCAATTGCAGCAATTGTATGAAATGAGGCAAAAGAAAAAATGGAGAAGGGCTTCTCATAATTTGGAGATCTAAGTACAGGAGCGTGTTGAATTGCCACTTTTATCTCATCAAAAGCTAACTAAGCATTTTCATCCCATTTAAACTTTGCATCCTTTTTCAACAATTTAACAATGGGCTTTACAATTTCGGCAAAATTTGGAATAAATCTCCTAAAACAATTTATCTTTCCAAGGAAATACTGAACTCCTTTAACATTCTTTGGCGGAAATACCTTGTTAATGGCCTCCACTCTTTTAGGATCAATTCTGACACCTTCTTTAGACAATATATGTCCCAATAATTTACCTTCAGTCACACCAAAGTGACATTTCTTTGGATTGAGAGAAATCCCATACTCCAAAGCTCTGGCAAAAATCTTTTCCAGATGTTTGCAATGATCATTAGCCTTTTGGGAATATGCAGTTAGATCATCTTGATA
>MU224792.1:731496-747831 GCA_018584345.1 Thuja plicata | reverse complement strand
ATACCATTCATGGCATATGTGTTATATCTATCAAATTTGGTGTAGCCATCTCAAATTTTCAACAATGTAAATAGATATTAGATAAATACCTCAAACAGTTCAAAAACTAGGACATCTTCTAATGAACTTGATGATTCTTGACAGATATGTTATTGTAGATCAGCACACACATTATTTTCTTGCCTCTTGAATCACAACAAATACTTCAAATAATGCACCTTTAGTTTCACAAAAACTTACACAATACGCAAGGTGAGAATGAAATCCAAAAATACCTTTTTATCCACCTTCGCACATGCAATAAATACAGTTACCAATTGAGATGAATCTTTCACCGATCGACTCAAAAACTCAATATCGATGATCAAAACATCATATAATTCATCAAAACTTTGTAGTACATTCCAGAAATCCTTAATGCATCTTAACATGCTGATAGATCTTACCACACACCTTTAGGGGATCCAAAAGATGGATTCAACAATTGTTGCTCCCTCTAAGACATATTATAGATTAGTTTGATAATGAACTCTCAACACCCGATGGAGATGTGGATTGCTTCGATGACTGAGTGTCTTCCTTCTTCCAAATCTTGTTCATCTCATTCCTGACTTCTTCAAATTCACAATCTGCTTCCCTTTCTGATTGCTTGATTATTTTACTAGTTGGTTCCTTGACCTACAATTCCTTGCTATTCTCCACACCCGATGGAGATGTGGATTGCTCCGATGACAGGGTGTCTTCCTTCTTCCAAATCTTGTTAATCTCATTCCTGACTTCTTGAATATTCACAATCTTCTTCCCTTTTTGATTGCTTGAGTTTTTAACTGATTAGTTCCTTGACCTGCAATTCCTTGCTAAATGTCCAATCTTATGACAAATAAAATGTGACATACCAGTTGACTTCCAAGGTCTAACATTACCTCTTGTAGTCCTCATTTTGCAAGAGGTAATGTTCTCCTCTCTATTCACATCATTCTATTCCTTTATTCTTGTTCTCCTCTCTATTCACATCATTATTCATCCATGCATAATGAATTATTGCATCAGCTATTTATAGATGGATTGAAATCATCAAGTTTTGATAAAAATGATGTTAACTCTAAGATCAGGTTTACAACTTGTACCTAGATCTCCTAGTCTATGTGTTTTAAATCAGTTAGACTGATTAAAGCACTTACATTCATGTATCTTGTCCCTAAAGAAATGGAATTAAAACAAATAAATATCCTATAAATAGAATACACTTGCTTTATCTAACATGGAAATTAGATCCACTTTTTGCAGGCTGCAACTGACTTTTGGTTTTGTCTGTCAGTCATGATTGACTGTCCTTCAGTTTTGTTATGTCAGTTGCACTTAGACTATCTTGTCAGTCTACACTATATCTTGCATGTCGGGTTCCTCTTTATCTTTCTGTCATTGCATTTTCAGTTTACACACTAAGTTGTGTCGTCATTCTTCTTTGTACTTAATCATCTTTGGTGATCTTTATCATCTGATCTTTGTTTTTCTCTCTGTCCTTTCTTTCGGTGTAAGCTTTACCTAAAGTGTTTTTTTCATACTAATGGAAAATTAATG
Source organism: Thuja plicata (assembly GCA_018584345.1). Classification (NCBI taxonomy): domain Eukaryota; kingdom Viridiplantae; phylum Streptophyta; class Pinopsida; order Cupressales; family Cupressaceae; genus Thuja; species Thuja plicata. The sequence goes on along the minus strand of MU224792.1, from coordinate 746,250 downwards.
TCATCAGTATGTTCAAAATAATGGTTTAAATTTTTCCTATAATCACCAGGATGGGCATGATTAGCTTATATTTGATACAACAAAATCTCGAAAGAGTGAAACATTTGATGAAGGAAATATGTTTATGAATGGTTTTGAAAAATATAAAGAGCTTTCTGGATATGGACCATGTGTTAATCCATTTTCTGAAATAAATGAAATATCTCCAGACTATGAAGGTGAATTGGATACAGTATATGAGCATGAAGAATTTTTAACAGAGATAATTGATGAAGAAATTTTTCTTGACACAGATGGTGATAAGTTTTTGATTGAGCCTCATTTGGATACTATGCTAGAGGATATAAATACTCTACAAGGAATTGATTATAAGAATGATTCAGCCAATTTTTTACAAAATAAAAAAAATATGTTGCAAAATGAAGGGAAAAACATATTTATGGCATCCAGATTCTTAGTCAATATGATGAAGTCTGTAGTCTTTTTCAGTCTCTATATAATACAAAAGGTGATTTTGAGTATTCCTCAGAGGCAGTGAGGAATGATAAAATCTCAGATGAGAAGAGGATATACTTGACTAATACTTTTAGAATTGGTAATCTTCGAATCAGACATAAAGGAAGTTACAACAGTCTATTCCTAGTTCGAATGACACAGGCAGGATTTGACCATGAAGTATGTTATGAATAGGTGGATCAAAATAGTAATCTGACCAATAATGATACTTTTAGAATGATCTTGTTGCTAAAGGATCATAATCAAATCTTTGATAGAGGAAAGAAAACAATGTTCATTTTTTTTGCGCCTGGGGCCACCCGATTTCTCTTTGCATCAGATTAAGTGTGGATACTTGGTCTGCTTCTCTAGAGATAGCCAAAATCTCGCTATGCTCATAGGGAGAATACATCCCCAGAAAGAGGCACCGGTGGTACCCTAAATTTTGAGAATTTAGAAGTCCCAATCCATTATAAGGAATCAAGTTTTTCCATAGTAAAAAAATCAAAGGAAGGAAGCTTTATGACACAAGTAAATAGAACTAACTAATCGAAGCCTTCAGAAAATGTTGGAATTTTGACCTTCTACAAACATGATGTCGACAGAGGCTGAAGATGGTCGAATTTTAAAACTCTAAAAATGACCCAGTTCGGGAAATCACATTTCTTAAGATTCCAACATAAATATTATCTTTTCACGAGGTGTTTCAGATTTTTGGCCAAAGCCAAATCTGAAAGTTAGGTAGTTATTTTTTAGTTAATTTAATGTTTTTTCAAAATAATTTGTAATAAGGGTTGTGTCTTTTCATCCTAAAGAGGTGTTAAAGCTACTCAAACACATATATATACATAATGTAAAATGTAAAGAGAAAAGACAATACAATATAATATGATTTCACATATTTGGATAGTTTTGGATCAACAACTATAACATGGACCTGGATGTACTATTTTTTTTTAAATCAATAAAGATAGTCTTTTTCCTTCATATATGCAATTGTTTCATTAATCATTTTACAATTAGTCCCTCGGATAAACCAATAGAACTTCTTCAAAGTGATATTTTGATGTGCATGCTTCCTGATTTGATTCATAGTCTATATTTTCAATTGGTTTTCTCATTTTGCATGGTTAAATTCTGTTGATTGAGGCCTTAGTCAATTGGGCTGTCATCTAAGAAGTATTACCCTTTTGAAATATCTCTGAATTTGTTTTAGGTTGCATTTACATTCCATAACACCTTTGAAGTGATAAGTTTTCTTGTAAAATTATCTCTGAGGTTGAACATAAGAATGGAATGATAGTGACTCTATTGCCCATGGTTGATTAAGGTACTGGTATTTCTTGCTTATTTGGATTATAGTTATTTAGTTTGTTGTTTATAGTTTTGTGATATCTTATCTATCTGTTCTTTTTAAATCACATACACATTTACTAAACATTCTTTCAATTACTTAAAGTATTTCAATTTACAGTTCATGATATATTGCTTTCAGTTAGATTTCTTTCAAAGTGCCTTGTTATACTTGAGAGAGAAGGTTGAAATGTTACTTATCTACTATAAAAATCCTTGTAACTTGAAGGATAAGTCAAGGTATAGGCCTACCAGCCTTGGTTTTGCAGAGCCAGAATTGCAAAAGTTCCAACCTTGCCTTGCTTGTGACTTGTTAGTTGGCCAAATCACTTGGGTTTCCAAGCATTGGATTGGAAAGTCCATAGGAAATCCAATCTATTGATTTGAGCACCAATAGACCTAAAGGAATCTAACCATAGCTAAAATAACATTTTAACATTTTGTGCCTTGGGCACTTTACCAAATATCTTTTATATCAAATTCTTTTTCACCTTGTATTTGAAGTGCCCAACAAGGAAATTTATTTTCCTCTTAATATCAATGCCTTTAGAAGTAGTTTATGTGCTTGTGACAAGGTTTAGAAATGTTATTATATAAATTTATTAGGATGTGTAAGTCCCTTATATATTATGCCCTTCATATGTCTTTTTCATTTTTGAAAGTATAAATTGAAGGAGATATATAAATGTCAAAGTGTTATAATGTAGCCTTATAAAAAAACTTGTGATCGCACTTTCATATAAGCATTTATATTGCCTCACAATATGCCATATAGAAATATTTTTCAAGATACTAGAAAACTCTTCCACAACCTTTTATATGCATTGTAATAACCTTCATGATAATCATCAAAGAACTGTAACAAAGTGATCATTAACATGATCATGAACATGTCTCAACATAAACTAGTGTCATTGTAATTTTTTAACAATTAGAAACACCTTACTTCCTTACTATATTTTGACATTAATACTAACACATTCCAAGGGAAAAATAGGGAGGTTACCTTGCTGGCTGGTTGGACCACGTGGGAAGCATGCGCCAATGACAAAGACCCTCTTGACCATTGCAGTGGCTTGTGGGCCACCGTAGGGTACAATGTACCCATAGACTATTGTAGTGCTCCTCTACAGACCTCTGTGGTACACCACAACGGTGGGATTTCATGGTACCCCATGTTATTGTATTTATTTTTTTCTCTAATAAATGCCTAGTTTGGTTTTTTTTAAAACCTACAGATTTATATTTTATTTTTTTCATTTTTGAGGACGCTTGCACAATCATACGATTGTAGGACCATATGGCTAAAACCAATTTGCAACTAAGGCCATTCTCATCAAAATGGGTCAATTTTTCTATCAAAATTTGTCTCCCAGCCTCTCTAAACACAATCATGAGGTCCTTTTGTACCAAAAGATCAAATCTAAAACCTCAACCCCAAAACCATCATAAAGTGCATATTCATGAAAACCCTTTTTTAGAATTTTTTTATGAAACTAGATTTGCGAAACCTCACAAATCTACAAACCCCAAATTTGCAACAAACCCAAGTATCTTGCATTTTCTTAATACTTTTTCTTGCATTTTCATATATTCAAAAACTAGAACTATACAAAAAAAACCATGGCTCTGATACCATTTATAACGAAACTTGCAGCCAACTTTATGATGATTTCCACACAACCCATAACACATAATAAGCAATTAAGTACTCAAAATCCACATGAAAGAGAATAGAAAACATACTCACAAAAATGTGACACAAGATATACCTTGAAAAAATCCCCATGAGGTGAAAAGCCAACTTCCAAAATCATCCATTAGATCCATGTATTATTCAACAAAAAAAATTGTAATACTGTTCAGTCTTAGAATTGTCACTCTACATCAGGCATTAGGGCTACACAACAATTCCATCCTCACAATGGAAACCTCTCCTAGATGTGGGTAAACTATGAATGAAGAGGAGTCTCCATATTCTAGGCCGGTTCCTATTGAATTTAGGATATCACCTCCTGATTTGTAACTTAATGGGAAAAGGGAAGAAGGATTTACAACTGAATGAGAAAATGGGGTGATACACCAAAACTTGCTTCAGATCTATCAGGATCTTCAAACCAACATTCACAATGACAAGATCACTGAGATTCATTTATCATTCTTTATTTGACATAAAGGTTGACTAGCATTCAACTATTAGGGTTTAAACCACAAACAGTAAAACTAACAACAAACTTACATATTCTATAAAAGGCCTGATTTTTGACAGCATAGGAAAGGAATCTGAAAACAATTCACCTTACTAGATCATTCAAAAATATGAAACACTTAATGCAGAAAAGAAGAATAAGAATGGATTTCATACTCAGAAATATAATGTAATCAGAAGCCTGCTCTATTATCCTTCAAAACCTGAAAAATGGTTACAAAAGTATCTCCAAGGCATCAAGGAACAATGAAATCACTTTGAGCCTTTTCTCTAAGATCTGTAACTCAATGGATACAAAATGCATGGAAAAGTGGTACAGGAACAAAATAGTTCACTAAAACCTCTTTTCCACAAAATTTGAACCCCTAACTATGAAAATGAAGGTCCACTAAATAGCCCACATGGCTAATCTCAAAAATGAGATCTCCCTCCAAAAAGACCCTCTCAAACAGAAATATAGCACTAAATCAAAGGCCTACATCATGCCTACAAATTAGCCTCCAACAAGCTCTCCAACATGATCAAAAACCTAACTTTAAGGCATGATAAGTGCCCTAAATTCAGCCCTAAAGGCTAATTTTGAAAATAATCCCCCAATTTTGCTCCCCTCAAGTTGATTTCTAAAGATTTACATCTTTTACATACTTTATCAACTTCTAATACAAATACAATATAAACCTTTTAAAAGTCTAACCCAAAATGCATAGACTCCAACTCCATGACTCAAAATCGACACCATATAACACAAAACCCTAACAAAGCTGATACCATAGCATGGTCAACATGACCTATTTCTAAACAATAACCAATCTCCCACAAAATACAAATATATTCATCAGCTAAGTAGTTGTCGTGGCATGTGATTGATGGAGCTTTTATTACCTATGCATTGTGGACTCCAAAACTCTATTGAATTTGACATAGGCATTTAAACCATTTCACTTTGTAAATCTGTAGCTTTGTATTGGGAGAAGGATAAGGGCTTTCAAAAACCCTAGTTCACTAGTTGTGCCGCCATGTTGCTATTTCTTCTACCGTTTGATGCTCAAGCTGGGGTTCCTCCATAGTCACCCTAAATTTATTATGCCGTAATGTCTCCTTTCTTTGGTAATTAGTGGGTAATGAAGTTGTTTTACTGTTGAGATTGGGCTCTTCTTTACTTGTTGGAGTAGCTGGTAACTTCTACATGCCACGGGTTCCACCTATTATATGGGGTTTTAAATGACATGAAACAAGGCATTTCACATTTGCATAAACTCAGTCTCCACCTTCAGATAACTCCACTTTCAGATAAGTTTACTTTCAGACTTGGTATATTGCATTTACTTCCCTTCACAGTGAAGTTGTTTTATTTTGTTTGAATCTACTGCTCATTGCTTCATTTTCAGTGTTCACTAAATGAATTTGAACTTGGGCCTCTTCCTGTTTATATATATATATATCTCTGCAAACCATATGTGGGTTCGAACCTAATGAACCTGAAATTGTTCAAAACACTTTTGTTGACAACTGTGAATCATCTCTATAATGTATGACCACTTGCGACTGCTGTAAAACCATGAGCTTCATATTTGTAAACTAGCAACAGTCAAGGGTTCTAACAATAGATTACCTTTATTTGATGAGTTCCACCTGTGAACTCGAACTTATTTATTACAGTGACGGCTTGACTATTGGATGCTAACAGTCATACGACTGGTGTATATTTGTTTCTTGCTCCACTGTTTGAACTTGAAGCTTACCTTGCTAGTGGCCGCTGTTGGTATCGGGTTTACTAAAATTCCTTTATTTGATGCACACACCACGAGCCCTATACTATCACTCATGGCACCCACTGTAGATTATCTTCACACTGTCGCACATATGGAAAGACTTTTCCATTATCTATACCTATTCGTGCTTGACAATCATAAAATGGAGGTGCATGAAAGCAGGGCTCCATTGACATGACTTCACGACATGGTGGATCTGGAACAGTGTCATTCTAAGGCTTAAACATAATCAAATATTTTATGCCTGCAAGACCTTGAGCTACATATCTAGATGTGGACCATGGGCTTATTATAAGTACATCATAAAGAGAAAGAAGATACATTTCTGCCCATGCCTTCATACTATGAGATTGATTTTCAGTGTGCTGCCATTCTTCATGACTAGGCTGAAAGACACTCACAAGCTGCCCATCTATGGTAGGGTGTTCCCAATTTAAGTCTCTGATTCTTTCATAGTACCCAGAACTTAGAGAGGTTACTAAGACTGCATTAGGCTTCTTTACAAATCCATTTTCATCTACGGGTTCAAGGAATTCATCACTATGAGATATGTTGGGTAGAACTTTGTTTTTTTTTTACAAGCCAAAACCTGATCTGATATGTGTGGAAAGTACCCGCAATCATATGTTCTGATCTGCAGTCCTATCCTTTGTTCTACATGAGCCAGATAAGCTTGATAGAATCTAGTAATCAAGCCCCAGACATAGCACTGCTTGCTAAATACCCTACATAAACATTTCTTCAAATCCATATACGGATACTATACTTGTTCCACTCCCATGGATATATGTATAACTACATCATAGGACTGTTGTTTACCCTCCATTATTCATAAAACTCTGCATTTGAACTTATTTTTTATCTGTAAGTGATACCCTTCCTTGTAGTACTTTTTTCTGTAACACCATCTTCCATTCATCCATAAATATGTCATTTTTCATTTGATGATTTCCTCTTTGGAACATGAGCTGAACATGTGAAATAACAACACCATTTGATCATTCTTTTATTGTTTGAGCTCATAACAGAAAAACTGATATCCATTCTATTGTATATATGCATATTATGATTACAAAATAGATACCATTTAGTTCTATCTGCATATGCATGTTACTTTATAACAACATTAATGTTATGTACTGTACCTTCTTTTACTTGTATATGCATAACCTTTTTCACAACAGCACTGTTGCTTGATTCACCAAACATGCATAAAATTTTGATGACAATAACACTGTCATTTTCTTTTTACTCTTACATATGCATTATTTAAAACTGCATCTTCTTATGCATAATGTGATCTTTTGACTGCACTGAATCTTGCTCATCTTTCTGCATATCAGTATCAATAGTGTTTCAAATCTATATTTGATCATCTTCTCTTTCCTGTACATTGAACATCTAGCATTCTTTCATTCTTTAATGATGCATATTTGTGAAGTTTGAGCACGGGCTCGTGACACTCACTGCATCTCTCAAATATAGCACAAGAATTTCATAAAGATATGTTTTTTCTGATGTTATTATTCAGTCAATGTAAATGCATATCTTTCTATCACATTGATATCATCAGTAAATATGAAGTTCATGAAGTTTGATTGATGCATGGTATTTTTAGGCTTTTATGCATTTCTTAGATCCAATTGGATGTAACATCTTTTTCACACCATGATGCAGGATACAGGACCACATATGACCTAGAGTGCAGGACAATCAGAGACAAGACCTAGGATATGAAGACTTCAGATGGCATAGATGAACCACTCCTCTTAAAGGAAATACATAGACCCTAGACTTCATCATGCTTCCTTCTTACTTCTTTTTCTGCATATGTCCTCTAAGTTTCAGTATGCAAGATGTGACCTTGAAGGAACACTTGTCTAATACATTCAGTATGAATGCACAATGTAATGATCATTTATGAATATGAAAGTGTGAATTTGATCAAAACTTAGAGTACAAATATAATTTGATAATATGAATGTAATAGCAATGTATTTCTTTTGCATTGGCTGAACAGTAATATTAAAGGGATGTATCTTTATGCAAATAATTACTTTTATGACTGCTAGCCCGCATGTGAAAATTTTGGGTAACAATTCTGGCGACCTCTTCTGGATGTCTACCTGCTTGACATTGGGACCAGTAGCCTAAATAGTCCATTGGGCATTGATTCTATTAATCACCTATGGAAACCCTAAACCTAGTCCGTGGATATAAGAAAACCCTTCCCCAATGATTGCGGGTATGTTTATGATCTTTGGGAGTGAAGTAAAACTTCATTACCACAGATTGTAGATGTATTTTTGATCATTTAGGAATGATTTCCTTATGTTTGCAGATTAGGAAAGCAACCTTGGAAGACCTTGCAAACCTGGAGACTTATTAAAAACTGGGAAAACTAAAACTAAAACTGACCTAAATGTGCTTGACAGCACTTAGGGAAACTGGAAATCTAACCTATCCTAACCTAACCAGCCACAAACTCTGCTAAACAAAACCATTTACTGGTTCATTGAAATATTTTCCTTTTCTCACCAATAGCGAATGAGATGCATGCATATAGGAAATTGAAAAAATATGCAATACAACTTGAAGGATTTAAAACTCTTGAAGCATATCCTGAAAGTGAAAGACCAGATCACATACCTCTTGAATTTGATCAATATCAATGCATATTTGAGGTGAATAATCATGCTGGATCTATTGCTCTATAATTGGAATCTTAGGAACAGGCCCTTTTCTGGAAAGATGCCTGATTGGGCAACCTCTAGATATGATAAACTCTGGCTTTATGCTGCTGGATTATTTGCTTCCATCTAGTTCTTCATGGCTGTCTTGCATCATTAGCTGCCATGAGAGCTCCTCCTCCATGGTCAAAACATCATCATCTTCTGTCAAATCAGCTAGGAACTCATCAAAACTACTGATCTCCTGGGAATCTTGAGCAATTGGTTCTATCTTGCAATCCTGCACATAATCAGTAGAAATAATATCCTCCACAAGAAAACTTTTGAATAGGCACAAACTCTGATATTTCAAGCTTCTCATAGAAATCTGCAATAATGTTGTCAAAATAACTCTCTAAGCTTTGATCAGTTTCTTGATCATGGACACCCTGTTGTACTAAACTGACCAGAATCTCCTCTTCATTCTCTTGATCTACAAAAGAGGGTAACTCCTCAAAGAGAAGTACAACCACCTCTTCCTAGTCAAAAGAGTCTCCTGTAGCCAATGATGCAATTTGTTGACTATCCATCTCAGAATATACAAGATCTGCAACTGAATCCAATACTTCTTGTTCTATCAGATTTGAGCTAATAACCTCCTTCTCAGCTCCATGATCTGGAGATGACTCACATGTAACCACCTTGATAAGATTTGGAATTTGGAAGCCAGGGTGCTTAGTCCATGAGGGCTGCCATGACAACTTGGCATCTTGCTCATCTGGCTCAGCTACATTACACATCTCTGACTGAGAGTCAATAAAGTGGTCTAGCTAACCATGCTCACTCAGGGGCTCTTGTAGGGGCTGCCTTACTTCTTCTATAGGCTTATAACTTGGAATCTCCAGCTTGGAACTTTCTTGGATTGTAGGTTGACTAAAGGCACAAGAAGCTGCTTGAGCTTCTAACTCTTGTAATTTTTTCATTAACTACCTCATTTGTTCCTCTTTAAATGCAACTTGCTTGGAAATAAACTCCTTCTCGTACCTTTGAGCCTCCATTTCTTGCTGGTGCATGTGAGCTTGATAAGATAGCTCCTCTTGATGCATGCCATACTCTTGCTCTTTCTCCACAGATCTCATTTGTTCTTGAAAGTTCTTCAGAATATCATCAAGGCTCATGTTTGGAACATGCTGGGAATAATTTTGAGAATCATCAAAGAAACCCCTTTGTGGCTGCTAGTATGCATGCTACCAAGAAAATTGATGCTAGGTGGGAGGGTGATAAACATGAGATGAATGTTGTCCTTTAAATTCTGGAACAAAAATAGTAGCAAGGTCGTACTGACATGGTTGATATTGAGAACATGAAGAAACATCTTCATAAAATGGAGGATAGTAATCCATCTTAGGCACCAAATCTACATAAAACCAGTAGATATAACCTTAGAGCCTCCAGATATGCATAATATTAACCTTTAAAAGGCCTGCAACCTACTACATGCATATCAAAAACCAACAAGAACTGTGAAATCCATGACCTTCTGGTCCCAGCGGGCGTGCCAAAAACTATTCAGGCTTAGAATTGTCACCCTAGATCAGGCATTAGGGCTACATGACAATTCCATCCTCACAATGGAAACCTCTCCTAGCTGTGGGTAAACTATGAATGAAGAGGAGTCTCCGGATTCTAGGCCAGTTCCTATTGAATTTAGGATATCACCTCCTGATTTGTAACTTAATGGGAAAATGGAAGAAGGATTTAAAACTAAATGGGAAAATGAGGTGATACACCAAAACTTGCTTAAGATCTATCAAGATCTTCAAACCAACATTCATAATGACAAGATCAATGAGATTTATTTATCATTCTTTATTTGACATAAAGGTTGACTAGCATTCAACTATTAGGGTTTAAACCACAAACAGTAAAACTAACAACAAACTTACATATTTTGTAAAAGGCCTGATTTTTGATAGCATAGGAAAGGAATCTGAAAACAATTCACTTTACCAGATCATTCAAAAATATGAAACAGTTAATGTAGAAAAGAAGAATAAGAATGGATTTGATACTCAGAACTATAATGTAATCAGAAGCATGCTCTATTATCCTTCAAAACCTAAACAATGGTTACAAAAGTATCTCCAAGGCATCAAGAAACAATGAATTCACTTTGAGTCTTTTTTCCAAGATCTGCAACTCAATGGATACAAAATGCATGGAAAAGTGGTATAAGAACAAAATAGCTCACTAAAACCTCTTTTCCACCAAATCTGAACCCCTAACTATGAAAATGAAGGTCCACTAAATAGCCCACATGGCTAATCTCAAAAATGAGATCTCCCTCCAAAAAGACCCTCTCAAACAGAAAGATAGCGTTAAATTAAAGGCCTACATCATGCCTACAAATTAGCCTCCAACAAGCTCTCCAACAGGATCAAAACCCTAACTTTGAGGCATGATAAGTGCCCTAAATTCAGCCCTAAAGGCTAATTTCGAAAATAAGCCCCCAATTTTGCTCCCCTCAAGTTGATTTCTAATGATTCACATCTTTTACATACTTTATCAACTTCTAATACAAATACAATATAAACCTTTTAAAAGTCTAACCCAAAATGCATAGACTCCAACTCCATGACTCAAAACTGACACCATATAACACAAAACCCTAACAAAGCTAATCCCATAGCATGGTCAACATGACCTATTTCTAAACAATAACCAATCTCCCACAAAATACAAATGTATTCATCAGCTAAGTAGCTTTCGTGGCATGTGATTGATGGAGTTTTTATTACCTATGCATTGTGGACTCCAAAACTCTATTGAATTTTACATAGGCATTTCGGCCATTTCACTTTGTAAATCTATAGCTTTGTATTGGGAAAAGGATAAGGGCTTTCAAAAACCCTAGTTCACTGGTTGTGCCACCATGCTGCTATTTCTTCTACCATTTGATGATCGATCTGGGGTTCCTCCATAGTCACCCTGAAGTTATTATGTCGTAATGTCTCCTTTCTTTGGCAATCAGTGGATAATGAAGTTGTTTTACTGTTGAGATTGGGCTCTTCTTTACTTGTTGGAGTAGCTGGTAACTTCTACATGCTGCGGGTTCCACCTATTATTTGGGGTTTTAAATGACATGAAACAAGGCATTTCACATTTGCATAAACTCGGTCTCCACCTTCAGATAACTCCACTTTTAGATAAGTTTACTTTTAGACTCAGTATATTGCATTTACTTCCCTTCATAGTGAAGTTGTTGTTGTATTCTGTTTGAATCTACTACTCATTGCTTCACTTTGAATGTTCACTGAATGAATGCAAACTTGGGCCTCTTCCTGTTTATATATATATATCTCTGCAAACCATATGTGGGTTCGAATCTAATGAACCCAAAACTGTTCAAAACACTTCTATTGACAACTTTGAATCATCTCTACAATGTATGACCACTTGCAACTGCTATAAAACCGTGAGCTTCATATTTGTAAACCAACAACAGTCAAGGGTTCTAACTGTAGATTACCTTCATTTGATGAGTTCCACTTGTGAAATCAAACTTATTTATTACAATGACGGCTTGACTATTGGATGCTAACAGTCAGACGACTGGTGTTTATTTGTTTCTTGCTCCACTGTTTGAACTTGAAGCTTACGTTGCTAGTGGCCGCTGTTGGTATCGAGTGACTAAAATTCCTTTATTTGATGCACACACCGCGAGCCCTATACTATCACTCACAGCACCCACTGTAGATTATCTTCACAATGCTGCACATATGGAAAGACTTTTCCAGTATCTATACATGTTCGTGCTTCACAATCATAAAATGGAGGTGCATGAAAGCAGGGCTCCATTGACATGACTTCACGACATGGTGGATCTGGAACAGTGTCATTCTCAAGCTTAAACATAATCAAAGATTTTATGCCTGCAAGACCTTGAGATACATATCCAAATGTGGACCATGGGCTTATTATAAGTACATCACAAAGAGAAAGAAGATACATTTCTGCCCATGCCTTCATACTGTGAGATTGATTTTCAGTGTGCTGCCATTTTTCATGACTAGGCTGAAAGACACTTACAAGCTGCCCATCTATGGTAGGGTGTTCCCAATATAAGTCTTTGATTCTTTCATAGTACCCAGAACTTAGAGAGGTTACTAAGACTGCATTAGGCTTCTTTACAAATCCATTTTCATCTGCGGGTTCAAGGAATTCATCACTATGAGATATGTTGTGTAGAACTTTGTTTTTTTTTTTACAAGCCAAAACCTGATCTGATATGTGTGGAAAGTACCCAGGATCATATGCTCTGATCTGCAGTCCTATCCTTTGTTCTGCATGAGCCAGATAAGCTTGATAGAATCTAGTAATCAAGCCCCAGACATAGCACTACTTGCTACATACCCTGCATAAACATTTCTTCAAATCCATATACGAATACTATACTTGTTCCACTGCCATGGATATATGTATAACTACATCACAGGACTATTTTTTACCCTCCATTTTTCATGAAACTCTGCATTTGAACCTTTTTTTATCTGTAAGTGATACCCTTCCTTGTAGTAATTTGTTATGTAACACCATCTTCCATTCATGCATAAATATGTCATTTTTCATTTGATGATTTCCTCTTTGGAACATGAGCTGAACATGTGAAATAACAACACCATTTGATCATTCTTTTATTGTTTGAGCTCATAACAGCAAAACTGATATCCATTCTATTGTATATATGCATAGTATGATTACAAAATAGATACCATTTAGTTCTATCTGCATATGCATGTTACTTTATAACAGCATTACTGTTATGTACTGTACCTTCTTTTACTTGTATATGCATAACCTTTTTCACCACAGCACTGTTGCTTGATTCACCAAACATGCATAAACTTTTGATGACAATAACACTATCATTTTTTCTTTTTACTCTTACATATGCATTATTTAAAACTGCATCTTCTTATGCATAATGTGATCTTTTGACTGCATTGAATCTTACTCATCTTTTTGCATACCAGTATCAATAGTGTTTGAAATCTATATTTGATCATCTCTTCTCTTTCCTGTACATTGAACATCTAGCATTCTTTAATGATGCATATTTGTGAAGTTTGAGCATGGGCTTGTGACACTCACTGCATCTCTCAAATATAGCACAGGATTTTCATAAAGATATGTTTTTTCAGATGTTATTATTCAGTCAATGTAAATGCATATCTTTCTATCACATTGATATCATCAGTAAATATGTAGTTCATGAAGTTTGACTGATGCATGGTATTTTTAGGATTTTATGTATTTCTTAGATCCAATTGGATCTAACATCTTTTTCACACCATGATGCAGGATACAGGACCACAGATGACCTAGAGTGTAGGACAATCAAAGACAAGACCTAGGATATGAAGACTTCAGATGATGGAGATGAACCACTCCAGAAACTAGAAGACCTCTTAAAGGCAATACATAGACCCTAGAATTCATCATGCTTCCTTCTTACTTCTTTTTCTGCATATGTCCTCTAAGTTTCAGTATGCAAGATGTGACCTTGAAGGAACACTTGTCTAATACATTTAGTATGAATGCACAATGTAATGATCGTTTATGAATATGAAAGTGTGAATTTGATCAAAACTTAGAGTACAAATAAAATCTGATAATATGAATGTAATAGCAATGTATTTCTTTTGCATTGGTTGAACAGTGATGTTAAAGGGATGTATCTTTATGCAAATTTTTACTTTTATGACTGCTATCCCGCATGTGAAAAATTTGGGTAACAAATACTTCCATGAAAGCCTTCAAAGTCCCATCCATAAACAAGCACTCCATGTAAAAAAGAAAGGAAGCTACATCCCATGTCATGCTTCCAACTCACAAATGCTAAACGTGACTAACCTCAACAACTACTCTTGTGGTTTCTTTTATAGAAACGAGCACCCACAAAACCACTAAGTGGTATTACATAACCCATGTGCTACCGAACCCCATTGACCTACATTCAATATTAGGTACATTTAATTACTTACTCAATATTAAATAAGTACACCAATTAATATTACAATATAACTCATCAAGTGGTTGCAATAATAATCCCAAGGACTCTCTACATGTTGCATGTTCATCTAGGTGCTCCTAGGTACAACATTTACATAATAAAATAAAATATTACAATAATAAACATTATTATGCAAGGTGTACAACACACCATTTTTCCAACACCATGAATATGAACTGCCTA
>MU224792.1:685143-696819 GCA_018584345.1 Thuja plicata | reverse complement strand
GAATTATGTCAGAAATGAAGAATAAAGTGACCGGGTTTATTGGCGTACGAGATCAGCTAGCCGACTAACTGAAGATAAGAAATGATTAGAGAGCCACCATTTGCATACGAAAAGGTATGGAAAAAGACACTACTACAAGATTAGGTATTTTAAGACAATTCTTTAAGACAAAAATCTATTATTGTCTTTAACTTTGTTTTTCCTTTTAGTTTTTATTTATTCTATTAATTTCTATTTTAATTTTAAGTTTCCAAAAACAAAGTCGGAGCGGGAGCGGGAAGTAATTTCATCCCGCTGCAAAATGCATGGATTGTAAAGGGGAGAATATGGTCATCGAGGGTTTCCGGCAGGTCGGATTGTCTATCATTTAGAGAATACACTCTCGAACGGAACCACTCGACATGAAGGAGTTGCCTCTGTGCAATCGATTAGATACTACAATCATTGACTATTGGATGTGATGGATCATATGCCCCTGTAGTCCATAATCACAGATTATGAAGGCATGCCTTGCGAAAAGGGCCCCTTACCCTGTTGGAGCAGTTTCATTTGGTTTGAAACAACCTACTGAAAGTGGTTCAAATTTAGGGAAGATTGGGAATTGCAGTGCTGACAATGACGTGGTCTCAATCGCTGGTGTTTCTTTTTCATTCTCTGTTTTGTGTACCTGTTTTTAGTTAAGCGATCGATGCAGGCATTTGTGCCCTATGTTGTCGCCAATGTTATGTGGTAGCCCTGAGTTTCGCAAAGAGAAATTATAGTCGCAGAGGAAAATATGAGCAGCAATGGAGGGAAGATGGAGGGAGGAGTGGCAGGCGGTGGATTTTTTTTTTAAATTACTATTTTGCCTCTCTAACGTCTAGCCTTCCCAGCTTTGGCAATGTCATGCAAAAATCGGTCAACAGGTATGCTGCTTCTCTCACTTGTTGGAATAGGGCTTCGATCTTTTCGTATTTGCTCAGTTGTAAGCGTCCTTGGGAAGCTTTCTCGGTCTGCTTGTGTTTTTCCTTTTGGTTTTCACTTGATAGTAGGATCTCTTCGCTGTAACGCTTCTAATATTCCGCAACAAAAGTTCATTCTACTTTGGTATGACTATAATCTGTAATGTGTTCTTTGTTCCCTTTATTGGGAATTGGTTGTTTTCCTTCCTAATGTTCTATATCTCCACTGAAACAGGGTTATTTCCTCCCGTTTGTAATATTTGCTAAATCTTCACTACTATTACCCTCGCTCTGCTTGACAGCTGACTTTAAGCCCACTACTAGCTTGAAATGGTGCTTGAATAGGGTCCTGTTAAAATTTACGTTAATTTGATGGAACAGGGCGTTAATTTCTCCAAATAGGGGCAAAAGTGTATCAGATGTATATGGTTCTAGAGGTTAATGAATAACTGAAATCTATTTTATATTTTCATGTCCCTAATGTTCCTCACTCAACATGGATCCGTAAATTCATGTGTTTAACAGTCTAATTTGCCCCATCCCTGTTGGTTTTAGGTCCTTCAAGTTTACTAACCATCAGATTGGAAATAGGGGTACAAGGCTGCCCAGGCAGAGTACTTTAGAGCATCTAGAAATGAAAGAAGATTCAGCTAATTGCCTGTTGAATTTCATGTTTTAGACTCAATGAAATTTCATGATTAATCTGTGAGTTTCACTTCGACTATCTAGGAACCCCAGCCTGACAAAAGCCACAAAGTATTTAGGTGTATTTGGTCTTGCTTCAGTTTTATTGCATTCACGAAGACATGGAT
Source organism: Thuja plicata (assembly GCA_018584345.1). Classification (NCBI taxonomy): domain Eukaryota; kingdom Viridiplantae; phylum Streptophyta; class Pinopsida; order Cupressales; family Cupressaceae; genus Thuja; species Thuja plicata. The sequence continues at coordinate 695,066 of MU224792.1, read as the reverse complement.
ATGTTCATACTTACAGCTTGAGCACACGCGATGAAAGAAACCTTGTAAAAATTTGTGTGAAGAAATATTAATTCAATGTAGGTTGATCATCTGAGAAATTTCATAGATTTTAACCTTTTAAATGCACCTGAACCTTCTGCATTGTGAAATTTTAGATTCAGTTCTAGAGCCCAAACCAAAAAAATGCTAACCGTTTTTACCTTAAGTTTGATCTTTGGCAGTCAATATTCTCAATTATTGGATATGAATCTTCATTCAAGGTTTTAAGAGAGTTGTATTTTATTTTCTTTATCTTTTTAAGGTGATGAAACCTGGTTCTAAATTGCCTACCCACATTGATTAGGATAGATGATAAAAAGACTTGTTAACATGTGTTAGATTTTACTATCTTAGTGTTAAGGAGAAGTCATAATAAGGATATGGCTATATCATTGATCCCAGCTTTACTAGTGACCATTAAAGCTCAATAACTGGAAAGCTCAAAGATAAGAGAGGGATAAACAACTTTCATTCTTTCATTCCAGGTTTCCAATTTATTCATTCCTCATTCTAAACATTCCTCATTCTAAACATTGCCTCTACATTGCCTCTTTAATTGTTGAAAATGATAATAAAATTACTTCTATCACATTTCCAATATTTATGACCAGGGGGGCACAGTCTTCCATTGGTTATCCTTGTGCATTTTTAATCTGGGCACTTCTGCAGCACTAGTGGCGGGGCTACCTGATGTGCATGAGTACTTAATCCTAGAATAAGATTTGGTCTAAGTAGGGAGGATAGTAATTCATCCTCATTTTTTTGGTATGCATAGGCAAACAAGAAATTAAATCTACTGATTAAAAAATAAAACAAATAGAAAAACTTATGTTTTGAAATACATAATGAAAGAAATTTATATCCAATCGACAATATCTACATTATATTTGCTAAATCACACAAAAATTTTGAATACCTTTCCCCAATGTGGAGTTGTTATAATTTTCAGCGAAGCCTTGATTCTGTGGCTATTGTATATGGAGTTCAATTATTGTTTTAAATGTTGCTTCACTTGATACAGTCTCATGGGATATGAGGTCTTGGAGTTAGTTAATCGTGAAGGTGTACAAAAGATGATGTGGAATTGGAAGAACATAAAGGAAGATGGGAGAAAGAGGTAGGTTTTTACATGTGTTTTTCATGTTATATGATTAATGTGAATCTGATACGTGTACTAAAGATGTAAAGACCCCTTTTCCAAGTCATTGCATTGGAAGCTGGTATTCAGAAACCCTTACATGCCTTGCCAATGAGATTCATTATTTGTGTTGCAGAGCTCTTGTTTAACCATTAACATCACTATTTGTAGTTTCATATTAAGTTGGTTTGTGTGTGAGTAGTGCCCTTTCCTCCTGCCCCTGGGGGATTGCAATGCCAATTATCAGGCAGGAAAGTTTATCCTCTCTTAGATGGACAAACTTTGTATTTGTAGTTGAAGTATGATATTGTACAGTTGCAAGAATTTCATGACCAAAACCAGCCACTATTAAATGTGCATTATTATAATTTGATTGATTTTGTGTTTAGAGACTAATTTGTTTGAATGACTTTTCCTCAGGATTGGGATAGCTACTAGAGAATGATGCAAAATTATATTGGATCAAATGTCACGTCTATGGTTACCCTCCCAGTCATAATTCTTGAGCCCATGAAAATACTTCAGAAGATGGCTGAGGTATAATGCGTCTGAAGTATGGCTGTAAAGTTGTAAATTTAGGAAGTATGCTAATTATCTTAATTTTCTTTGATGCTTTGTATTGCAGTTAGTTGAGTACTAGCTTTTGATCTTCTGAATGTTTTTATAACATATCTTCATGCCATTGTCGAGGAATTTCAGAAAAGTATGATCAGTTTCTCCATCTTCCAAGCTTTCCATGAGCTCTCATGTTTTATTAATCCCTGACATGTTCTCCTCTTTACATTTTCAGTCTTCTGATTCTTCCTCTCTAACTTTCCATTCTTTTGAATCATCAACCTTGGTTTTGTATTTTTATGATTCTCCCCCTGGACTTTGTGGTTTTCTAACTCTTCCTATCTTAGGAAACTCCCTAATTGCAAGTCTGACGTTAAAATTTCAGAGTTTTATTTTACAGTTCCTTTACCTACCAAATGCTTATGTTAGTGAGTACTCTCATTACAACTTAAATCTTTGAGATTGGTCTTTATAAACAAGAAACAACAATGAAAATAAATGACATTCAGAATTGGAATACAATCTTTATTCAACTCAGTTGATCCCGCACTGGTATTAATTATGAGACAAAACTAAGTAAGACTTACATGTTTGAAAAACCATGCCAACGGGGAAAGAGGCTAGAGAGAAAATGGCCCAAAGTGATGATTATTTTTAATGCTCCTACTACCTACAAATATATTCTTAAAAGGGCTTGTGACCTAAGTGGCTCTCTTTGCCTTGTAAATATTACCAGTACATTAGAGTAATGCCACTCATTCAGGTCATAGTAACTCACACGTCCCCCCCTGAGAATTTGCCACGAGCCCAGTCACATCATAGAAAAATATTTATCAAATTTTAGTCTTAATACTTGCATTTCTTTTATTGAACATGAATATTAAAGGAAGAACTAGCAAAATTCTAAACTGTAATTGGTTTTTTGATGAGAGTTTAAGCACTGTTTAAAAGAGTTAAGCAAAAAAATATGAACTAACATAGACTTGAGAAACCAATTCATTAAACTAATTAAATAGGAACAATTAACATGTTGTGATTAATGCAACATTTTATATGGATTTTACCATCAGATATAAATAATCAGGGTTTGATCAGAATGAGAAAGTTCTTTAAAGGCTTCCATCAAAATAATACATAACCAACACTTTTTTATTATGTATAATTCTGCTACGCATATAATTAGCCAACCTACTTGACCAAAATATGTGTACAATTTGAATTGCAATCAACTGTAGACTCAAATATGATTTCACCACTGCAGGTTTCAAGAACATCGTATGGAGATACCGAACTAAGGTTCTTTGTTCATTGGACGGTAAGTCTCTAAATTTTCCTCTAACATTTATGATAGCCAAATCACATTCATGCTCTGCTGATATAACTTATAAGAGTCATTTTGTACAGGTGGATGGTTACAATAATACAGGTTATTTTAACCTAATTTGCTCAGGATTTATCATGGCAAAAAAAAGATCCTCCATTCTATTCTTGTCATCCATTGACACAAGTAACTGTAGATGGAGATCCCTCATATCTGAACCTAAAAATGGAAGAGGACATGTAGGGAGCCATATCTAAGCTGAAAGGAAATTTCAAATTGGAGATAGCTTGTTTCACTCCATAGGTGGCTTTAGCAGCAGCTTATGCTAACTAGTTGACAGTTTCTCCTATTTTCCCCACTAGGCAGGGACTCCAGCTGCAAGCAGCTCTTGTTTTATCTCAAAATTCCACTCCTAATTCCTTTTTTAATTCTCTAATTCTTGTAGCTTCACCATCCATTCTTGCATGCTATTAATCTCAAAACTCATTCTTTGAATATTTGTTTCCTTTCCCTTTGCTTTTGATGCTTGATCTTTTTCTTTCCCATCTCTTTTCCCCCACACCACCTTCTTTCTTTCTAATGTCTTAATCTCCCCTTATAAATTAAACACTAATCAATACTTAATCTGAACTGTCTTTTGCCTCCATGGTCTTGCTCTGCCACCACATGGGCTTCTTAGCTGGATTATTCTCTTTTTTCCAGCATTGCCTATTCTCTCTCTCTCTATACTTTGTGGCTTGTGGAGCCCCCTCTACTCCCATGGTCTTCCAAACTTCATGCATCCCTGCAACCATTTCATATATCTACTTATTCTTTTCTTGGCAATTTTATTTTCTCATGCCGGTTCTTTCTTTGTATAATGGAAGTGGCACCTTCAGCAACGTAGCATTTTCCTTGGCTCTTTAGTTTTGAATTCTTTTGTCTGTTGCACTCAAAAATTTTGATTTCCTTATGCCCTGTTTAAACTACCAGATTCTTGGTTTTATCCTACAAACACACTTATTAATTTTCTATTTCATGTGTTCCATATTTATTGATAAACTAAAATTATTTCTTGTGCTCCTTCATTCTCCATGTTTTGTCTTCCATTTTCTTTAGCCACGTCCAATGGTCAGGATGCTCCTACATCAATTGGTCCCTTGGAAGCATTTCAGCCAAGGGCTTACAATAATTCATTAAGCTCTGAAATATATGAGGCATCAACAACTGTTTTAATATCTCAATGAATGCCCTGTACAAGTCTGATTTGTAGAATGCAGAGGCCTAGAACAAAATTTGATGCATTACATTTGGCAACAAATTCTCCTCCTATAAGCCCTTATGGCATTTCTACTCCTATAAGTCATTGTAGTCGTCTTCCAGCATCAAAGGATAGATTTACAAAGTTTTTAACCTCAATATAGCCAAAATAGTGCACACAAACCAAAATTGCCTATTGCCTACAAGGCATTTGAAGTTTGAATGCAAGCTCCTCCTTCCACTGTTGATTGGCAGACTGAAGCCACTCATCAGTTTGAATAAAAGTATGAATAAAGATATAGATCTTGAATATTGAACATAGGACCTCCCTCCATTATGTTCGACATTATATGGATTCTCCACTTGAGTTTCCAAACCCTCTCTTTCAAACACCCCAGTGTATGTCAAGCCATCCTTCCAGGCTTTGGCTTCTCTTCTGGTTCAAAAACCATGTTGCTTTTAGGGAAACCTTCATATTTCTATGCTTGGCTCTACCATTCTATGGTTTTCCTATAAGCCTACAAAATAGTTCTATTTACCATTCTCTTTTCTCTGAAATACCAAACAGGTGTTGGGTGTCAATCTCGCATAAGACACAATGAACATTTAAGGTTTGTTCTCTGAATTTTAGTGACTATCTATTTTTTTAAAGACTACGATAAGAAAAATCTCTAGGAGTGACCAATATTAATAGATATGATATATGCCATCCATCTCTTGACTAAAATGAAGCATTTTCCTTACAAATAGTAGGGGCCTCTCTAGTTCCCACCCATAGTTCGATAGTTTTTCAGCCAAAATTCTCAATGTAACATGGGTGGGAGACTATAGTTGGGAAGCTAGGTGGGCCCGTACAATAATTTACCTTTGATAGCTTGCTAAATGATATGGTCGGCGGAAAAAAGAATAAAAGACTGGTATATGGACATTCCCTCTCGTCCCGATTCGCAAGGCCATATCCCAAACTCTATCTGTGTGATGGATCTTGTGTATTAGGAAACCATGTACTCACTTCTGAAACTATTTGTTGGTCTTGTTTAAGACTTTTAAGTTTAGATAATTGAAAACATAAGGAACTTGTTTTAGAAAGTGGTAGTGGAGAACACGATTTAGATTATTTATCTCGAGTAGTGTTGAACACAATTCAGATTATTTATCTCATTGGCTTCAAAGTTGCTTACTGTAAATTTTCTTTTTATAGTCATGTAAATTTATTTAATATGCAGTCTGATTTCCACTAGGAAATAACCTTACATATCATTGACATTATTATGCAAAATTAAAATTATTGAGCAATCATTTTTATATGGACTAAACACAAACTACTTTGGAAATGGAATGGTTTATGCTGTATAAATCTATATTTTTTGGGGGTCATGATAACTGCCAAGGTTTACCATTTCTAGTGCAATGGATACAAGCGTGATAGTTTAATTTAACATGTATTGCTTAGAGATGGTATGATCATGTTTATGTTTCTTAATTTCAATTTTTCTGCTGCATAAATGGACCCAACTATAAAATCTAATTTGTCTGATGGTTTATTTTTTTACAGCCTGTCAAGTGTCATGCTACACTGTGGCAACATTCATGATCAGTTTAATGATCTTGCAGAGATTTTCCGAATTGGGTGAAAGGTAGCTTCAATTTTTCTAGTTTTTTTCCTTGTTCCTTTTGTGTGTATGGATACATATAATTGCGAGTCTAGTGAATGTAAAAACATGAAGTTATTGTCCAATTTCAAGAAGTTGAGAATAATTTTAGTTGTCAAAGTTTTTTTTATGGATAGCTAATATTATGTATCAATTATGCAAACTTTACAATTCATGCCCAAAATTGATTGTGTGATACATTTTGTAAAGTATGTATTTATTGTGATTATTTCAAAATTTGAGTAATATAATATGTATATAAAGTTGGTTTGTTCTTAACTTATTGTATACACTTGCCTCTTTTATAAATTTTATTATAGGATAGTATAAAAAGAGTGCCCTATGGTATCCAATGTCAACATATGACTCGTTTATGGAGAAGAATAACGATAAATTGTCAAATTTTAATAGGTTATGATTAATTACCTAGCTGTTTTGGATTATGGAGCTCTTAAGAATATTGATCGGAATTTTCTTTTATAGGACTTAATTGCATTTACTTTTAGATTGGAAATGCTAAATATTCATACCCTTGAATTTATTATCTCAAAGTTGTCGCTGATCTTAGTCCTCTTTGTTACTTTCGTTATGTTGGCTTAATGGAGAAATTTGTCTCACCTATTTTATGATGGGCTACTAACTATCTTCTTATTTATAAGAAAAGGCACATTCTACACTTACATCAACTTGGATTTTTATGGTGTGTGGTGAAGAGGTATTATATGTAAGAAGTAATAATATGAAAACTCTTTTGTGAGAATTTATACATTCATACTCTCAAATAAAAACTATATAGTGTAGGACCATTATGTGGAATAAAGGTTGTCAACTATTCTGTAGAATTGTCTCAACTATAGTTCATTATATTCTGTATGTTAACATACCATTATACCAATAGCTGAGGTAGGGATGGCCCCGACTCTACCAATATAGGGGCTATCATAACAAACTAAGCTAAACTAACTTGCAATCCCCCCTGCAACTATAGTTGTTTAGTTCAGCTTCATGGGGCTATAATACAATAGCTAGTTAGTAGTCATGGTAGCTCAGCCCACTACATGTATCTCTTCTTGGGCATACCTCTAGCCCTCAACTAGACTGGGAACATGGATATAGTATGCTAGTGATGGGGAAAAGTAATTATCTTATCTGAGAAAAGGATTAAGATTGATAAGATTCTATGAGAGATTTCATATGAAAAGTGTTTATAGGGGACAATTTTTTTCTTTTATTTGATGTGTTGTTATACATATTTACGTGACATATCTAATTGGATTCAATTCTTCAGAAATTTGAAAGCAATTCCCTAGGGTCACATTGGTGCAGAGTATGTGGTTGAATAGGCAAGCTTTCGCTAGAAGATTGTGTCAAGTTTTTTTGCATTAGCATTTCAGATCATTCTATGATGATTTTGGCATAATTCTTTCTTCATGTTGATGAAGAATGGAATAATGTAATTTGAAACATTGTTGCAAAAAATTGCACAGTATTCAACCAAAAGCTCACTAACTCAGGAAGGCAAAAGAAACTCATCTATACAAGGGACCTTCCAGGAATGGAAGATTATGCAAATTACCCCTGCTTGGTATGCCGACCATCTCCAGAAAGAAAATCATTGTCTGTTGTCTGCTGAAAAAAGATCACTCTCTTCTAATTGTAAATATCAAACAAAGGGAAAAACTAAACATGATATCTTAGAAGATCAAGAAGCAAGAAATTGGAAAGACAAGGTGATGGTAAATACAAATTTTTACCATTCATAGTGTAGCTCGTGAAATGACGCCACAAGGGAAGCTTGTGATTTGGCAAAACATATAATAATTATTATACGTTGTACTGTAAGTATTTTGCCAACTAAAGAAAAATCTATCCAGAGAGAAAAGACATCCAATTGTTGATGGAGCATAATGAAGCACATGTAGGAATCAAAAGGATTAAACTTGAGGTGAAAGGGAAACAAGAAACTTAGGCAAGAGGAACCTTACTAGGAACAATAGATGAATCAGGCATAGATGTGTACAAAACAAGTGATTTTTCTGAGGTAGATTTATCTCCATTTAAGGATCTGAATCTGAGTGACAGCTACAATCCAACATGAACCAAGAATTAGAAAGACTCCACAGACCTCTATAAGGAGTTCTCAACTTATAGAGAGAAGGTAAACACAATAGATATTACTACATTCTTTGAATAAGCTTCTAAAGTAGATGCACTCAATCTTAATAGAGTGGGTCTTGCTGAGAATTGTTTTTTGTTTTTGTTAATATGTTGATCTGTTTATAACTGGTTTTGTTGGATAATTTCAACATCTTTTTGGCAAAAGCCATAACATCAATAGGATTTCTTGTAACTTAATTTGTCTTGCCCCCTCCATGTAGCTCATATCTGCAAAACCTTACACTTGTAGTTTTCATTACTTTAAAAGGTGCTAGCTCAATGAAAGAGCACCTGCTTTACAAGTAGGAAGATGGTGGTTCAAATCCACCGTGCCTTAAAATGAATTGATTAATTATATTGTAGTTTATACTTAACAATATTATTTATTTAAGTAGTTATTTATTTTTAAAATTTATTGTTTTATATCATTTCTAGAGAGACAAAAGTGACATTTTCTCTAATGAGAACATTTTTATGTCTTAAGAAAGACAACAACTGAGATTAACGACATATGTATTCCTATAGAGACAATTATAATTGTCTCTAAGATACAATAATGTAGATGTTTTTTATTGTCTTTATAAGACAATTGTTTAAGACAATACTTTAAGACACTCACTTAAAGACAATATTTAAGACAATACACAGGTTTTATTATGTCCCAAATTAAGACAATTTATTCAAAAATTGTCTCAAATATTGTCTTAAAACCCCCCTTTATGTAGTAGTGAGATAAAGAATAAAGGGGTTATTGGAAGAGAGAAGTGGGAGTCAATGATAGAGATAAGAAAGAGGGATAGTAAAGAGACACAAATAATGGAGGCGGACTGTCGGACAAATAGCACAAGCACAAAAAATAATGGAGTGGAGAGTGGGACCATAAAAACAATGTATGCCTTTCATTAGTTTTTGACAAATCACATCATACTTTTTCTCATTTCTCATTTTCATCATGGATTCTCTTTTTTTCTTCTAGTATTTCCACATACAACAAAGACTGAAAATAAAGAGACAAATAATGGAGGCAGACTTGTTAGAGAAAGGGACAAGCACAATAAACAATGGAGGGGAGAGTGTGACCATAAAAAATTGTTAAATTTTAGATCAGAATATGTGACTTTTAATTTCTCTTTGTATGCCTCTCTCTCCGGATTCCCACAACTTTCTAAGGGTGGGGGTTAGTAGCAAAGGTTCACAAGTGAATGCAAATCGGGTACACAATAACTACCAAACGAATAACAGAAATGTGAGCAATAAAATGTACAAACAAGAGAAGGGAAGACAAGTAAATGCAAACCCCTCGATGCTTGAAGCTTCTATTGTTTCTCTCTACTCCTTCCGAAACGTTGTTCTTGATGCTCAGTATTGGCGGGGTAGCGTCTATGAATTGAGAAGCGTCAAGAATTTGATATTTGAAATGTGTGTGTGTGATCGCAAGATGGCTTGAATGCTAGAACCAAACTGACATAGTAATGGCGCATGAGAGCTTGAAATCCTGGATCCTTCAAATGGTTATGAAGGATTTATTATATAGAAAATGGTGATGAAATGAATGGTTGAGATCAATCCTAGAGATGGGGAGATGAATGGTTGAGATCAAAAGAAACAGGAGAGATCCTCAGTAAACTCCACCTCTTTATTTGGTTAAGAGGAGATAGAGTTTGGTTAACTGAGGAGCTAATTATGAGTTGCCTCTTTGAACTGAAGAGGTGGGTGAAGTTACCCATGTGAACTGGAGAGATGGGTGGAGTAACCCATGTGATCTGATTGGAGTTATCTCTTTGAAGATAAATGAATATTTAATTCATTTATTTAATAATTG
>MU224792.1:631957-644637 GCA_018584345.1 Thuja plicata | reverse complement strand
TTTATGCTTAAATCATCTAGAAGTTACATGCTAGAATAATGGTTAATGAATCATAGTTCATCTCAATTGTCTTGCATATTATTTTTATAGTTTGATCTATCATCTTGAAGGATATTTGAGACTAGTTCTTCATACTGGTTCTTGAATCTCTCTTCTTGTTTATTAATCTTGCATTGCATTGGGGCTTTTGATCCATTTATGTTTTTGAGAGAGCACACCCACATCCATTAAAAATGAGCAAATCAAACAAGTTAAATAGGGTGCTTACTTGTTTTGGCTCAATCTGATGTTATTTGGTATAATTTGTTGTTTGCTTTCTCTTTCATATCATTTTGAATTGATTATATATGCTAACCCACTAATGTTTTATGTTTGAGCTTTCTCCCAACAGATTGAAGAATTCCTTGTACACATTCTTGCATGCTCGGTGGGACCCACATCCCTAAACCTTATCAAAATATCTTCATTCTTCTCAAAAACACATTCAGATTCACAGACAGGCGTCTCTGCTTCTACAGAGGTGGCTCCGACAGATGGGTGGCTCTGCTTGTACACAGGCGGCTCAACATGCAAACAGAGACACTATCACAAAAACATCCATAACTTTTGCATATGGACTCCATTTTTGATGATTCAAAAAGAATTGGAAAGCTGACTCAAAAACCTTTTCAGATTGGTAAGCTATTAATTTAGATTCCACTTCAAAAATTTGGTGCAAATGTTCAAATTTACTCTTTCTTTTTTTAATTTCAAAAGTTCATATCTTATGCTAATGAAATCTTTTTATAAGTGAATTCTTTGTGTAGATCACCTTTACTGCTTTTAAAAGATTTGGAAAAGCTCAAACTACTAACCAATTATCTTGCAGCACTACTTTCCCAAGACACAACTTCATAAGATTACTCACACTTGTAGGTTGCCTCAAATCAAAATTGACCAAATGATCATGTTTGTGATAATCCTTTTTAGGCACATAGACTAATTAGCTATATTTCTTTGTCTAATATGAATCAAGTGTTAGGGGATTATGCTCTCTTCCCTTTTGGGAAGATAAAAAACTTAGACACACTTGATTTGTGTTAAACAATTCAATCTTTTGGGAAAGAACAAACTTGTCTTGCGTGTTTGGGAGAAAATGGCATTGGGTAGGAGAGTATGCTCTTTTCTCCTTGTGGGAAAATAAAAAATCTAGACCCCTCTTGTCGCTAATCCATGTTTTTCAAGTTAATCCTTTAGATGGGTCTGTCGGTTAAGGAAAAAAATCTCCCGGGAATGACCCATGTGAGAACGAGGTGTAAGCCACACCACTCTAACTCACGTTAATCGAATTTACTCTTTGGGGTTAAAGCCTCAGGATTTAATTGGCATTTGAGCTTATACTCAGCTCTTGTCTAACTTAAGTGTGGCTTCGCGGTCTCAATCATGTTTATGTGACCACTTTTTTCAAGACGCTCTATAGGGCTATATACTTGAATTGTGCTTGCACGGACATGGAGGATACAATCAAACAGAGACCCTTACTAAACACTGTAGGCATAGAATCTACCCGATTCACCTCTGAATGGTGATTTATTATAGTGCGATGGGGGGGAAGAATCTCCCCCCAAGATCCCCATCATATGTGTCCCAAGGTATTATGTTGCGAAAGAGATCTTCGTAGCATGACAAAAATACCTAGAAAAAGGCAAAAACACGGGCTCCCTTTCAGGGGTGACACTGCTGTGTGAGCTGAAGGACTACCAAGCAATAGGTCTATAATATTTCATTCGAATCCAATTTCTTAGGTAGATTTATGCTTGAAGTGCTTGCAAAATATTTAAAAATCTAAAACACAGCAGAATACCCAACATTCAAATTTGTCACGTGCTTGTTTCCTTCAAGGTTTCTTTGTCCCTTGTTGGATTATTTTTAGACACATGCTTGTTATTTTCTAGTTTGACTATGTTGAAATCGGTTCTTGCCATGGAACAAATCTATTGAAAAATCAGAATAAGATCAAGCTTTTGCCAAATTATCAAGACAACATCCTTTTGCAAAAATTTGGTCTTTTATGAGATATGTCCTAAAAACCTCCAACTATTCATCCAAGATCAGATCTACTTATAAGACATGACTAATTCCAAGAAACATAAGAAGGTGAAAACTTCGTTACCACCCATGCAAACAGAATAGAAAAACACAACCTGAGAGGCTACCAAGTATGAAAACATTATCAATTCCGTCAAGCAAGAGATTCATAAATGAGAAGAATTTGACAAAGTGATCTACAACAACAAGGTTTCTCATTTCATTGGAAAATATTATTTAAACTCAACTTTTGTTGGATTTGAACTATATGACTAGTCAGTTTACCGCAACAAATGAAAGTTATTCCTCTTCTTAAGCTCACTTAACTTGCATTTTAAGACCTCCCTTAGGTTGTCATCTTTAGGAACACATCACACACTCATCCTAGCATGATCTTGCACTTATCAAATCAATCCTAATCATCCTTGCATCATCCTAATCATCATCCAAAGCATCCTTGATCACACCCCTCACTTGGTATTGCATACCCTTTTGAGTTGCTAAAAACTTACATCTTAATCAAATCCCATCCTTGAATGTCCTTAAACTGAGCATTGTTTAGGATAGTCCCCTTTGTCTTTTGCAACCTCATCACCTTGATCAAAAGGTTGGTTTGCATTAACAAAGGATCTCATCCTCCAATGACCACAAGTCTATCTTAGGTAGACAATCATATCCACTTGATTCTACACTAGGGAAAGCAACCCTTAATCCTTGCATACATCAAGTCATCCTTATTTCGTAGAAGCCCATCCATCATCTTAAGCACATCCTAATCCTAGTATCATCATTCTTAGTTTCCTAGGTACATCCTTGTATTTATCTTGCATCTCATATCCCCTTAAGATAGTCATTTCATGCCACCTATCACACGAGCCACTAAGAAGAGGAAGAACATGGATCCTAATCTCACCGCTAGCTCATCTAATCCTACGATTGACAACACCAATGCTATGGTTACTTATGAGCCTCAACCCAATGATCAAATTGAACATATATGGGTAGACACTAATGAAACTCCCACTTTGAGTACCATAGAAACATTTATCAACCATCCAGCACATGTCTACATGGTAAACACCATGAGTGGACGCATCAACAATCAGGTACTCTTGGACATACAACAACAAGGAATTCAACTTCCACCTTGGATTATACCCACACTTGTCACATGACCTATGGCACTTCTAGGGGAACGTCCTTATCCCACTAGAAATGAAGTTTTTGATCCACTTCAATGAGCCCTACAAGTGGGAACTCTTCTTGCGCAAGTAGTCCATCCCTCCATTCAACCTTCCATCATGCACACAACACCCTCATCTACCTCAGGAGCCCCACCTCTTGATGCTACATCAATAGCACAAACAATACCCCCTATCACTATGCAAGCACCTCCACAAGCCACAGTTGCTCCTCTTTCGCAAGCAATCCCAACATTTGTTGCAAACTTTCCACCACCACCAATTAGCACACAACAAACCACCATTCCACCTATTCCCACTTAGCCCTGTCAAAGTGCAACAACCAGTTCACAGCATCAAAGCACCCAAGTCTACATGCCTATTCCACCTTTCTTCACCACGGGCATGCCACCTACCAACACATATAACCAACCCTTATTTCCACAAGGGTCCACTTTTCCCACTCCACCAGTAATGCAATCACAATGAATGCCAGTAGTTCTACCTCAAATGTTGTTCAACCCAAATCCCCCCATACTGCAACCATCCATGAATCCCTTTGTCATACCCACAATTCCCATCCAACCTATCCAACAGAAACAAAAACAACAACAACAACAAAAACAACAACCTATCCAATAGCAACAACAACAACCTATCCAACAACAACAGATCACCAATCCATTCACATCTCAAGCGCAACAACAACCAATCAACCCCTTCGCAGCTGCAAAACCCACTATCCAAACTACACAGCAGCCACAACCACAAATGCAGGGGGCAAATCCCCTCATGGCACAACCACTGCAATAGTTTTCTAATCCTTTTATCCAACCCGTGCAACAACAACAAACTCATTCCGCCAATTTTCTAGCCATGCCATCTTCCATTGCATTGCAAACAATTCCACCTCCACAGCAATTCAATGTTCCTACTGGGGGTATTTCATCGCAAAACACCTATCCTCCATTCTATACAAGTGCACAACAAACTCATCCCGCCTATCCAATGCCGCAACAAATACAAGCATATTTTCAACAGTTGCAACAATCTTATCAAGTGCTGACACCGCCTCCACTGCAATATTCCCCTCAACCACAACTTCCACCACAACAGCCCATGTACATTGACCAGAAACCATCATACCAAACACCACAATATCCCCCACAAAATCCTCCATATTCTCCATTCAATCCATATCATATTTAAGGAAATCTTGCAATCACGATCAACAATCCTCCCCTGTAAATCAATCATGAATGGGAGGAAATGAAGAATGCTCTCAAGGAGCTAAAGGTTGGGATAGAGGCTAAAAAATTCAAGTTTGAAGAGGTATTTTCTTATCCATTTGATTGATCTATCATTTCCATACCCTTCCCCAAGCATTTTGAGACACCCAAATTTGATAAATATCGGGGGAAGCGAGATCCTGTTAGTCATGTGAAAGAATTCTACACGACATGCGAAGAAGTGGCCTATAACAATAACTTCCTCATGAGACTATTTCCCAAAAGCTTGGGAGGCACTGCTTTTGAATGGTTCTACAAAATCCCTTATGGCACAGTCTCTACTTTCATGGAATTATCTAAAAATTTTGTGGCCCAATACGCACATAATGTCAAAAATGAACTCTCACTCCTTGACCTATGCAATTCCAAATAAAAGGGAGGAGAAAGCCTAGCTGATTATCTTTAGCCTTGGCAGGGGCTTACTACAAGGTTGTCTTACCAGCCCCTAGAGCAGAATCTTATCAAAATCTTCATTAACAACCTTCATCCTAAGCTTGCCTATCACATGTGCATGAACTGTATACAAACTTATCACGACATCAGAATCAAGGGTATGGATCTTGAATGAGGTCTCATAGAAGAAGGTACCATTAAGCACTACAAAGAATCCTAGCCTGAAAAACATAACAATGATCGATCATGATACTAGAATAAGAACAAAAACACGGTAACAGATGGAGCCACTGACACTAAACACGTTCAAGTTGTGGTAGCTAGTCCTAATGCACCTACCCAGACTTATCAACAAGCACCACCAATGTACCCTCAACCTCCTCCCATGTATCAACAGCCCAATCCCATGTATTCCCAATCAACTTACTAGCAAAACATGCACCCTCAAAGTGTGACTATCTATCCCCCTCCAGGGCCATCATATCAACACAACTATCAAGGTCCTATGAATCAGACAAATTCTCTATCAATCCTGCAAGGAAAACAAAGACCTTGTGCTTCAAATATGCCATAATGCACATTTACCCCTTTGGGTGAACCTATAGATGTCATCTTCCACAAGCTGGTCCAAGCTAACCAAGTTGTGTATCCTAAAACATAGCTATTTGATGACTCAACTCCTAAGCCAGCTTGGTATAAAGACAACGATTACTGTGAATACCACTGTGTTAAGGGACACACCACTCTCAAATGCATGAAGCTAAAACACTATATCCAAGATCTCATTGACCGCAAGGAGATCGAAGTGGATTCTCCTGCCCAAACATCGCCAAACACAGGCCTTAAAATTTATCAAAATGCATTCCCTAAACACACTTTTGGTACAGGCCCAGGCAATCCTACTCAGTCCTCTGATCAAGGAAAGGGTAAACAATTAGAAAATTCCAATAGAAAAGATTATACCAATGCATATATCAACTATGATAATCTCATCGGCTGCATATCGCAAGTCCAGTCCTCTATCAATGTCATCCATGTCAAGGGTGTCGATAACCAATGTGCCATCACCACTCGTAGAGGTAGGATAACAGTTGCAAGTGTCGGTCCCGCCCCATCTGCTGGGACCCAATACAACATTTTGGAACACTTGGGGAATACCCCAGCCCAAATTTCCATCATGGATCTTCTCTGCACATCACCCACTTATCAAGAGATCCTCAATAAAGCCTTGCAAGAATCTTGTGTTCCCAGTGACATCAACCTCACTAAATTCCAAAACCTTTTCAAACACCTGTCTACATCTTGTGGGGTCTCCTTTAGACCAACAGACGTACCCTTTGAAGAAACTGATCATAATCTCCCACTCCGTATTGTTGTTATGGTTAAAGAGTTTCCCATCAAACAGGTCATGATAGATAATGGATTGGCCCTAAATTTGTGCACTCTAAAATTCATAAAACAGTTGGGTTGCACTGAGGCTGATATAGCACATGATGTCATCACAATAAAGGCATATGACAATTTGGAGCACACTTCTGAAGGCACCATATCATTTCCCATTCAAGTGGGCCTAGTTATCTAGGATACAGTATGTCATATTGTTGATCTTGACCTTCCCTTCAACATTCTCCTTGGACGCCCATGGATTCATTCTATGCAAGCCATCCCATCCACCTACCATCAGTGCATCAAATTCCCATATAAAGGCACTGAGATCACCATCTGCGCAGATCCCAAGCTCTTCACATACTACAATGCATTGGAAACATCCTTTCCACATTCCAATCACTGTCCCAGGATTGATATTGGCACCTCTGTCGCCAGCTCATCTCGAACCCATTTAGACCCAGAAACAATCCTCTCCTCCACCTTGTCCACGGTCAAGATCAACAACAAAGGTTGTGGTGAGTACACTTTATCTGATGCCTTCACAGTTGGAGCACTACCAATTGATCCTCACACTCAGGGTCACCAACCTAATCTAAGAAAGACAGAATCAGAGATAATCAAGGCACTACAATTTGGTTCTACCACTTTTATCTCAAAGGGTACTTTAACTGGCCAGGAAATGACACCAAACATCAACCAATGGCTCTATAAAGATCCACCACCAAAGGACACAAATCACCTCAATTACTTCAAAGATAAGTACCTCGCAACGCACAAATTGGTGACCAAAAAATGGAACTACAAAGGAGGTGGCCTTGGTTATGAAGAGCAAGGAATGAAAGATCCTATTATACCTACCCAACTAGAAAAGCACCTGGGCCTTGGCATGGGCTCTGACATGAATGGTGGTACCAATGAGTTCATCAACTATTCCTCTTGTCCTCACTTGGGTGAAATCCCTGACATCAAAGATATCCCTGAAGAGAAAGTTGTGAGAACCTATGACGATGTTTTCGATGATGAAACCTTCTTGGGCAATGCTATCCTACAACAAATTTCCATCCTCTTCATTGACCTCCCCCTCTGCCATCCTGAACTAAGAGACTGGGACCAACCACGTGTCGTACATGTTGACTAGTTCCAAAGTGAGGACATGCTCCTAAGATTTATGGGAGCAATTGAGAAAAGTAGTGACTGGGGGAAAGACTCAGCATATGTCTACAAACTGGACCCAAAGGCATACTTTGGGGAAGAGGATAACTTTAGCCACAAAAATGACACAGAAAACAAAAATAAAAAAGAGAAAAATTGATCCCCTACTGAAAACCCCTTTGGGGCACTATCTAATCATAAAAAATTAAAAACAAAGGGCGTATCCCCTGGTGAAAACCTCTTTGAGGTGCCAGAGGATGAAGATTATCCTCTTCCTCTCATCTAAGATTACAGGCCTAAATAGTCATCAATTCTCATTGAAAAAGCAAAACCTATCAACCTGGGTACCAAAGAAAATCCCGCCATCACATACATAGCAGCATCTCTGACTGAAGCAGAAGAAAGTGATCTTGTCACTTTATTAAAGGAATACATCAACAAGTTCGCATGGTCTTACTCCCACATGTCGGGGTTAGATCCCAACTTGGTGGTTCACCATCTAGCAATGGACCTGAATATCAAACCTGTCAAGAAAAAGCTCAGAAAGATGCACCCTAAAGTGGCAATACTTGTCAAAGTGGAGCTAGAAAAATTACTCCAAGCCAAGATCATCTGCCCCATTGACTATTCTAATTGGATCTCTAATATGGTGCCCATCTCTAAGCCTGATAAATCAATCAGGATATGTACATATTTTAGAGATCTCAATAAGGCATGTCCCAAGGATGATTTCCCCTTGCCAAACATAGACATTTTTTTGGATCTCACAGCAGGACATGAGATGTTGTCACTCATGGATGGCTTTTCCAGATATGATCAGATCCGCATTGCAGAAGAAGCTTAGCATAAGATAGCATTCACAACCCCTTGGGGCACCTTCTACTATAACATGATTCCTTTTGGCTTAAAGAATGCTGGGGCAACATATCAAAGAGCCATGACTATCATTTTTCACGACATGATTCACAAGATCCTTGAAGACTATGTGGATGATATCTTGGCAAAATCAGTAAAAAGGGAAGATCACCTAAATATTCTAGAAAGTGTCCTTGACAGAATTGGACACTATTGCTTAATGCTCAACCCTAAGAAATGTGTCTTTGGAGTCACATCAGGCAAACTCCTAGGGTTTATTGTATCCTGACAAGGCATTAAAATTGATCCAAAGAAAGTACAAGCTATCATAGAGATGCCTCCACCAAAAACACTCTAATAGCTATGCAGCCTCCAAGGAAAGCTACAATCTGTGCGTCCTTTCATCTCTCAACTAGCAGACAAGTGCCAACCATTCACTCATCTCCTACGCAAAGATAATACATTTAAGTGGGATCCTTAATGTCAGAAGAGTTTTGACAAAATCAAAGAATACTTAGCTAATCCACCCATCTTGGTACCACCTGTACCTGGTCAACCACTCATCCTATACATTTCTACTACTACCACAGCACTGGGGGCACTCCTTGCTCAATTGGATGATGAAGGCAAAGAAAGAGCTATTTATTATATCAGTTAAACTTTAGTGGGTTATGAGCTCAATTATTCTCCTATGGAAAAAGCATGTCTGGCAGTGGTCTTCACCACTCAAAAACTTTACCACTACATAATTAGTCACACAACCAAGATCATTTCAAAGGTGGATCCTCTCAAGTACCTACTCTCTAGGACTACACTTACAGGTCGAATGGAAAAATGGGTTATGTTGCTAAGTGAATTTGATATTCAGTATGCTGACAGAAAAGCCAGTAAAGGGCAAGTCATTGTCGATCAGCTAGCCAAAGCACCATTGGTAGATGCATATCCTTTGGTCAGAAAATCTCTAGATGAGCATTTGTACATAATAGAAGAACAACCAACATGGAAACTCTACGTTGATGGGTCCTACATAGCTCATGGCACAAGGGCAGGAATAATTTTTGTCACACCTCAAGGTGACTACATCCCCATGTCATTCAAATTGGGATTTCCCTGCATAAACAACATTGCAAAATCTAATTGTAGGACTCCACATGGCCATAGAATGGAACATCATAGATATCCAGGTCTTTGGCAACTTTTAACTCATCATCAAACAAGTTTTGGATGAGTATCAAACCAAAGATGACAAATTGACACCATATAAGTAGATGGTTTACAAGATGAAAGAACACTTCCTCCACTTATAGATAACACAGGTACCACGCTTGCAGAATAAAGTTGCTGATGCAATGGCCACAATTGGCTCCCTTCTCAAGATTCCTCACGAGTCTACGCAATACAAATTCTTAGTTGAGCAACTAAATGCTCCCACTTATGAGAATGATGAATCAAATCATGTACGTGTCTTGGTTGGTCCCTTGTCCCCGTGGTACCATGATATCCAAGCTTACCTACAAAATGGTATCATATATCCTCATCTCACTACCAACCAATGCCAAAACTTTATCCGTAGAGCATCCCGTTACACCCTCATAGCCAATACCCTTTATCGTTGAGGCTATCACAACGTACTCTCTAGATGTTTAGATGAAAACAAAGCCGCCCAGGCTTTACAAGAGGTACATGCCAGAATCTGCGGTGCCCAATCGAGTGGCATGGTCCTCGCCAAGCAACTTCTACGCATAGGGTACTATTGGCCTACAATGGAACATGATGCTTGTGAGTTTGTCAAAAAGTGCCTACCTTGTCAACAACATGCTAATTTGATCCATGCTCCTGCTCAGGACCTCAGACCTATTGTGCCTCCTTGGCCCTTCTCTTGTTGGGTTTTTGACCTCGTTGGTAAGACTACTCCCCTCTCTTCTAAAGGCCACGAGTACATAATCATAGCTACGGAGTACTTTACAAAGTGGGTCGAAGCAATTCCACTCACACTCACTACTGGTGTCCAGATATCCAAATTCATCCTCTATCACACCGTTTGCCGCTTTGGCATACCCTCCACCATCTTCACAGATCACGGTACACCATTTGAAAATCAACACGTTAGTGATCTCTGTGCTCGCCTCCATATCCATCACCATTTCTCTAGTCCCTATTTCCCGCAAGGTAATGGCCAAGCTGAGGAAACTAATAAAACCATCCTCAAAATCCTCAAGAAAGTTGTCAATGATACTGGTCATGACTGGCATCTCCAAATCAACCTTGCCCTATGGTCATATCACACTTCCTACTGTACTCCTACTAGCACTACTCCATACTCCCTAGTCTACGGTGCTAAAGCAATCTTACTGATCGAGGTTTAACTACCATCCCTCTGAGTATCACTAAGAGGCCTGATTGATGATGAAGATTACTGAGTGGCACGACTCACACAGCTTGATCTATTAGATGAAAAGTGCCAGCATGCTTATGATCACTTGATTGTTTACCAGAATAGACTCAAGTGGAAATATAAAAAGAAGTTCCACCCACACCAGTTCCAGGTAAGGGACCTTGTGCTAAAGGAAAATCAGGAAGTGGATACTGATCGGGAAAAGAAAGGCAAGTTTGAAGTCACCTGGCAAGGCCCATATGTTGTCACTGCATACTTTAGTTCTGGGGCATATCAACTCTGTACTCTAGAAGGAGAACCATTGAATGATCCTATCAAAAACATTCATCTTAGGCACTTCTATGCCTAACAGCTAGTTGTTCATTCCAGTTATCTGAGAAAATCCATAAAAAGTATAAAAAAGTTGTGAAAAAACCATAAAAACTATGTAAAACAGTCCTGAAAAAATCTCTAAAAAGTGAAAAATGAAGCTGAAAAAATGGTTGTCCTAGTGAAAACCTGGTAAAAAGGCACTTGGGCAATATCAAAAAAATCAAAAAGATCCAAAGAAATCAAAAATAAAAATAAAGAGAAAACTTTCGTCCAATGGTGAAAACTTGGCAATCAGGTGCCTTGGACAAGTATGGGTGATGAAAACCTGGAAACATGCATCACACATAATGGACCATTCCATTATCTATCAAAATCTTGTTTCCTTCCATCACTAGCACCACATCTCCACTAATCTTTGCATTTCCTATATTCCCTGGGTGTTCGCATATCATACGCACTAGTCTACAGTGATCCTCCTATCTCACGTCCTAAGCTTTTGTACACATAATCTTGTATATTGTTGTCCATACATTGTACTATCCCAATCCCTGAGCTTCAGTCTTGTACATATTTTGCATAGTCTTCCACGTAGTGTTGCTTGTATATATCTCATGTCCTCGGTTGGTATCCTTACAGAACATGATCCAGTTACGCTCTTAAAATATTAGGTTTCATCAAGTTCCTTTTGACAAACATCTTGGTTCCGCAGTGCACCTTTGACCAATTAGATTTATGAATCCCATCTTTTTTGGAAATGGATCCTTTGAGGATGTATCCTTCTTCTTGTTTACCTAAATCTAGATCACCATCATCTCTGGGTTCTTGTAGGATGTATCCTTCCTCTTGAAACTAATCAAACAACACAGGGTGATCCCACAATAGTGGGTTACACTTTTTCAGAGGAAGAAATTCCTCACGAATCCATGAGGTGGGAGGATTTAGTCA
Source organism: Thuja plicata (assembly GCA_018584345.1). Lineage (NCBI taxonomy): Eukaryota > Viridiplantae > Streptophyta > Pinopsida > Cupressales > Cupressaceae > Thuja > Thuja plicata. The sequence goes on along the minus strand of MU224792.1, from coordinate 632,659 downwards.
GGTACTTTCGATAGAAAGTACCTGATTGTTTCAATTGAAACATTAATAGTTTCGATCGAAACTACCTTTTTTGCTTAGTTTCTATCGAAACTAACCTAGTTTCGATCGAAACTAAGCTAGTAAAGATTTTAGTGGGATTTTGACCCATATGCATGTTAAATGAAGAAAGTACTTTCGATCGAAACTAATTAGTTTTGATCGAAAGTACTTTCTATTGAAACCCCCAAAATTGAGGCTATCTGCAAAGGCTAACAAAAATCTACAATTTTCATGGCTTCGGGGCTCAAGCGTGGAGCTCAAATGAAAGAATAGGGACACCTCCTTTTGCATCACACAAGTACTCTGAACGATCTTTCTAACGAATATAGATTTGACAAATTTTGAATTAATTAGGTCTATGTTTTTTAACGTGCATTAGATGTAGGTTTTTTATCAAATATAAACTTCCAGGTTTGACGTTCAACGAAAAATAGTAGAAAATAGAAATAAATTTTGAAAAATAACAGTGCCCTCCAGTTTGAGTCTTCTTTCTATCAAAAAAAAAAATTTGAATTTCGATAAATACACAACAAGTCATCAGTTACGCAGTCAAGGTATGTCAAAATTACAGTTGACTCTACTTCAAACATTCATAAAATATGCAATAATCATGATAATGTCATCAAACCAATTGCATGCCCTCCGTATGGATGTTACAAAACC
>MU224792.1:609281-624160 GCA_018584345.1 Thuja plicata | reverse complement strand
AAATTGCTTCCAGAAGACTTAGGAATTGTGGATGAATAGGGCCAATATGACTGGTTCATATGGATGGGTTGATAGGGAGAATTCAAGGATGTGTGTCTTTGTTGATCTTGATAGGAGATAGGGTAAGCGGATGACAAGCTAGTATTGATAGGCATGGTAGATGGAGGGACATAGGGACCCAATATAGATGGAAGGTTTGACGGTCTAAGCTTTGGGATATAAGGACCAAGGATAGATTTGGAGGATGGGGAAGACTGGTGCTTACGTTTGAATGGAGGGATATAAAGTGTGGAAGGGATATCAACATCTTTAGAGTGAGCTACATGGCCAAGGCACTTCTCTTTTGAATTCACCTTTATTTCAGTAGGAGCATGAGTAGCTTTTATAGGAGCAATTTTGATAGGAGCATCTGAAGCTTGAGAGGATTTATTTTTATGCAAGGGATTCATATGAACAATGTTTTTTGAATATGGAAGATCATGACAAGGAGATGATGGGATGCTCTAATCTTGACAAGGATCTTTAGATTGTGTATAAAGGGTACCTTTCTCTTGATTTTCAATAAGTTCATTAGATATGGTGGAAAGGATATCTTGAACTTTCTTGGGAGATGGAGGAGTATGTAGCTCTTGAGGTGGAGAGATATCTTTTTGGAAGAAAAATGATATGAGAGGGTCATCCTTAGAATTTAGGGATACGCGACGTTTGTCAAATGTGGGAGGAGATTGTATAGAACCATCATGGGACTCGTTAGATATGTGACTTTGTTCAACCATTGAATTAGGATGGATGGTATCTTGATCTTGATCTTGATCATAACTGATATTTGTTTTCTCACATTGTGGATTCTCCTCTTGACATGGAGCCACTTTTAAGGATGAGGTAGAAGTTTTGATCTGCATATGGGGTTCTTGGCACGCTGATGGGCAATCATCGAGAGTAGGCATGATAGGCGTTGAAGCACATGGAACCTTGGGGTCTATGATCTTTGAAACCTGAGAAGGACTTATAGTCGTATGCAAGTTAGCTTGGATTTCTTTTAGAGATAGTCCTTGAGGATAACTATAGGGAACAACATGAAAAGCATTAGGACTTCTGTCAGATGGGGGATTTGTGGAAGATTTGGCAACTCTAGGAGGTGTATGAGTATTGGAGGAAGTAGAGGATGGAAGGGAATCATTACAAAGCACCAGTTCATCATTAACATGATCTTTCTTGAGAGTGCAATCTTTATTTTCAGCATGAGAATCTTTAGAGGAGAGATTCTTATAGTATTGACATTTTAAATCAGCACGATAGGCTTTCTTTTCCTTAATAGAGGCATCAAAGAGGTATTGTTCATCAAAATCATCAAAGTCTCTTTCAAAATTAGACTCATATGGATCACCATCACAATCTATCCAATACAACCTCCATTACCAGTAAGCACGAGCGTACCACAAAGATGATGCTTAGGAATATAGGTATCATTACATAATTGTCCATTATCATATTGTCCGAGATAAAAATTGGGATCATCATCACATTGTTCGGGATAAAAATTGGGATCATCATCGCATCGTTTGGGATAAAAATTGGGATCTTCATCACATTGTCCGGGATAAAAATTGGGATCATCATCACATTGTTCGGGATAAAAATTGGGATTGATATACCAAGATTTACCCATGTTGGAAGAAATCAGAGAGACGTGAGAATCCTGTTCCTCTCTTAATTGTTGGAGTTGAGATCCCATAATTCAAACTTGTTTCCATAAATCTTCCATAAGAATCTCATCTTTGGTTTTAGACATTGTAAAATTGTTTTGATGCGCTTGCTTAGAAGATTGAAAAGGAGGTATGATGAAACAACCGATTGACTGACAGGTGCTGAAGTGATATCTAAAGTGCTGATTAAGTCCAAGACCAATGGACAAAGGAGATAATGTACAACTAAGAGGGAGATAGCAATGACTCTGATCTTGAGTCAAGGTTAACTAACCTGTTCTCACAACCCAGAATAAGGACAGTGCAGACAAAGACTGATAAGATCGAAAGAGATAATGGGTCACTTGGACTAGCACAACAAGGTCAGATTTTGAGACAACAACGAGTCAGACTGTTAATAGATTGCAATACAAGATAAACTAGTAACAATGTTGATGAGAACACAGATTTTGTGAAAAGTTGGACAGAACCTTCACAGCAGAATAGCAGTTTGGATAGCAAGTCAATAGATCGCAGAGTCTTGATAGCAAGTGCAAAAACTTGGACAAGATTTTGATAATTAACACCTAGAAGTGTAGATTTGTAATCATTGATCATTTTGATGTTCAATTTGAATGTTTGAGATGTTTTTTTGTTTTGATGCTTCACCCACACAAGACACATCAAGTAGAATGTTCATAGTACTAGAACAGACACACTACAATCCTAGGATAGCCAGGACAGTATCTGTTGAATCCCCACTTGAACTGAAGTTCAGCTATGCTTACTCATAGCGGACAACTTAGAAGCTTGGAGGCACGGGCTCCTCCTTACATGTGCACTCACTTCTCAGGCACACCAAGCTTCGAACCCCAAAGGAATTTCTTCCAAAAGGGTTTTTGTCTCTACTAAGAGCCGTAAAAGTGTGGGGCATCTTAGTCGGTCTTTGACCTTCCGCGCCAACAGATAGAAGGTTTTTAGATACTAGAACATAGTTTGTAGTAAGGGCATCCATTTAGGTGGTTATACTTGTGGCAGATTAGCTCTGTTATGGAGGCCTCCCAGCCTATAGAAGTTACGTTCTGTAGGTTTTAACGCACCACAAGGGTACAGAGGGAGATCTTCTTCCCAGTATAACACAATCAACACCTATTCACTGTAACATTAATCACAATGACATTTTTTATATACCAGTTTGGAAGGGCTTGGCTTTAGCCTGTTACTGGTTGGGCAATCCACTCTCATCGGCTCTGTTAAAGCACTCAGGAGGTAGCCACGCTAAAGGATTTGTATGGATTTCTCTTTCACCCAAGATCTATGAAGGCGAGGGGAGAGGATACGTCCATGCAATTCCTTGGGTTTACAAAACTAGAAGACACTTCAAGAAGAATAAGAAAATGACAATAAGGTTTCTGGATTTATGATCATCCCAAAAGGGTGAGAGCATAGTTTCCTGACATTATTGTCATTCCTACAACCTCAAACAAATGTTCATTTTAAGAAGCCTTGCATGTGGGTTCCTATCTTAAAAAATAAAAAACAAGATGCAAGCACAATGTTTTGCATTATATTGATCAAAGGCAACCTATAAGAAATATCATCAGTAGTTTGTGTTTTAGTCTTCTTGTATAGCGTCCTGCAAACCACTATTAGGCTGTATGCAAAAGATAAGCACATGAACATCAAAGCCAAAGATTAGTCCATATTACCAAAATATTAAAATCACAAAACAAATCACATATTCAGATAGTAGACAGAAAATCATGCACTTTTAAAAAAAATAGCACTGAAAAAGGTGATCGTATGAGCCTATACGGAGCTCCGAAAGTTGCAAAAACAAGGATTATGCAGGTACAGTCATGAAAAATAGTGATTTCTGATAAATCCAGCAAGAAAAATAAAAAAATATCTTCACCACAGTAATCCTTGTGAAAATATACCCAAAATAAAAAAAAATTGCTCAGAAAACGGAGTTGAAATGAGCGATTTATGCGTGTTTGAAGGTAGGCCTGTCAGCAAGCCTCGCATGAGGAAATGCAAAGCGCCGTGTGAGGAACTACTAAGCCTCATGCGAGGAAACGCTAATATCACACAAGGAAATGCAGAATCTCACATGAGGAAATGCAAATCTTGCGCAGGCATGTGAGAAATGTCGCGCGAGAATCCACGGTAGAGCCGTACGGCCTGCCCAGACAGAAATTCGATGCTATAGATTCAACTTTTAGACAAATATAGGCATATTTTTACTCATTTTAAACCGAAATGATGTCCTGAATGCAATGGCAGAGTCATATTTGACTCAAAGTGAATGTGAAAAAAGACATAAGACAAAATTGATAGTAAATATGTAATATGAGGCCAGGAATTGAATACTCCTGCCCCACGGTGGGCGCCAAAATGTTGTATGCTGAATGTGGACCTCTAAATTCAACACAAACACAACATAGTCCTTACACAATCACTAAATTCACAAAGACAAACATGAATTGTTTGTTCTGCAAATGCGATTGAAACGACCTGTTGCCTCCTAATTAGATGTGGATGTTGAAGTTTACCCTCAGAACGAGAGCCAACAACATGACCATTTCTAACATGGAGGATTTAAGAGTGCAAGAAAATGAGAAAAGCCATTATCTATGAGAAATATGCAACTAGTCTATGATAAAATGCTCTTAATCTATGAATTGAGAAATGATTAAGCTATGGAAAATGAATTGCAACTAGTCTAAGAATGAAGTGCAACTAAACTATGGAAGAAAAATGCAATTAATCTAAGAAAATCAAATGCTTCTAATCTAGAAATGAGAGTGCTTGTAATATATGAAAGAAATGCTTTTAAGCTATAATTTGAACTTGCAATGAATCTAGAAAGCTTGAAAGCACAAAATTGAATTGCTAGCCCTACAAATAGATCATAAATGAAAGCTAAACATATTCAATTGAAATTGAAATTTAGACTAATTATGCAACAAAATAAGCTTAAAGCATGAAAATTAAAGATAAATTGCCTATAGTAATGATGCTCTCAAAAAAGTCCTCCTTAATGAAGAAAAAGAGGTCCAATTTATAGAAAACCATGGAAAGAGGATGAAGACTTTCTTGAAAAGAAACAGTTGTCTCTTCATTCTCTAATTGAGACAAATAAGCAAAGATTATTTAAATAAAAGAATGAATTATTGACACATAAGTGTCCTTTCACATGGAATTATGGAATTCCCTTTTTGAGGATAATTCATTCAATAATTAAATAACCTTTCAATTTCTTTTATGTATATTAGCCAAAGGGGGTGGAATTGATTTAATTAAAAGCACTTAGGACTTTAGAATTAAATCAATTAATCATAAGGATTTTAGCTAATAATCATTTTAGGAATTGAGTGTAATGTCAGATTTATGCAAATTTGGATTTTCTGCATTTGAAACTCAGTCAATTAAAGTCAATTAGGAAAAGAATTTTCCTAATACAATAGGACTTCGAGGATAAGAACATGCACCAAAATTGATTGATTATCAGGTGCCAATTTTCGGGTGTTGTGTGTGTGTGTGTGTGTGTGTGTGTGTGTGTGTGTTTATATATATGTAGATGTATATATATGTATATGTATGTGTGTGTGTGCGTGCAAACATGTATGTTATAATTATATATACAAAAATACATATATATATATGTGTGTGTGTGTGTGTGTGTGTGTGTGTGTGTAATTATATAAATACATAAACAAAAATACATAAATTAATTATAACCAATATTTATATAATTAATTATTACATGTAATTATATAAATATTGGTTATAATCACACACACAAACATGGACACACACACACACACACATACACATACACATACACACACACATATATACATATATTTTTGTTTTCTTATAATTCTGAAATATATGTATAAAAGTTTATTATAATCAATATTTTTGCTTTAAAATATCATAAGTATCTATTTTAAAGTCTGATAAAATAAACATGATAGACCAAGTAAATAGATAGATAGTTATTTTTTCTTTTAATTCACATATGTGTGTGTGTGTGTGTGTGATTATAACCAATATTTTTATTTTAAAATATCAGAAATATTAGATATAGTTTAATTTCTCAATCAATAATTGAGGGTGGTTCACCTTATTTTTTAGTTAAAAATATTATAGTTTTTCACATTCAAATAATTTATATAAAGGAAAAATTTCAGATCTTTATTTAAATTTTTAAGAATTCATATTTAACATTTTAGAATAAAGATTTCAGATCTTTATATCAATTTTAAAGAGTTCTTATTTAGTATTTTAGAATAGAGAATATAAAATTCTTTAAAATCTTTTGAGTATGTATTCCAAGTTTTCACCATTTTATGTTGACATATTTTCTATCAAGTTTATTTATATACCAACACATCCTAGCTTCAAAGGTCCACATGGAGTACCACATGGACCTCCAAATTATTATTTTATAATGGTCATATATGAAATCTAGTTTTCAAACAAAAAAATCGTTTTTAAAAATTTATATGTATATGTGATGTGTAAAGTGATGATTCATCCAAGGTGTCAAAAATTTGCCAATTTGGTGTGGTGACCAATACATGCGCAGACCTACCCCCACAAGCTGTTTAGTGCAACATATGAAGTGGATCTTGTTACTTTGTTGGGTGATCCCATAATAGTGCGTTAAACTTTCACCACTGAACAAAAAAGGAAGTTTAAAAAAAAAAAATTGGCATCAACCTTTTCTCAAAGAGGGGCATTCGAATTAAGGAACTTTCACTATTTGTTCAAACATTAAAGCGAATGTTTGATCCCCCACCACCCCCTATTTTAATGTAGGGGTCTTGGACAAGGCCTTTGAATGAAGGCCTATGTTGGTTGTATTCTTGGAATAAAAAAAGGGTTTTGTTCAAACAACCTCTTCAAGAAAAGCCTATTTTACCCCATTATTTTTTGAAATGCTATATAAACCCAAGAATGATTGTTAAACTATCATTTTCTCTATCATAGTGATAGTGAAGGGAACTAGAATGTGTTAATATTATAAGGTACAAGATTACACCAAAAACCACATTCATCAACTTTAAACCTTATGCATGCAATAAACAAAGTAACCAAACAATCATCCACACATGCAAAAAAGTAACACTGGTATTTTCATTGTGGAAAACCTGACTAAGGGTCAAAACCACGGTGAGGATTAGCACTCACAAATATTTTCACTCTTTTGAAATGCGCCATGTTAAAGGCCTAGCCTTTTTAGGAGCTTACAATGATACCCAGTTAGGAGCAAACCTTGTTAGGAGTCACCCAATTAAGGGATTTACTTGTAGCCTTGTTTGGAGCTTTACCCTATTAGGGGTAACCCTGTTAAAGGATTTCAAACCCTAGTTAAAGAGTCACCATGTTAAAGGATTTATAGATCAGACCTGTTAAAGTCTACCCGATTAAGGGATTTTCTTGTAGGAACTATTAGGAATCAACAAGTATAATGATCTGGATGTAGCACACATCCCCTTCTTGTTCAGATCCAATTAGGTACAACACTTATAATTCTTTCAAACTTTCTTCACTCATCACTTGACCACACCTTTTCATCCACGATCTACACTTGCATAATTCATTGTTTTACATCTATACATTACAAGTTCGTTAGGTGGTCACCACCTTAATCATGACCTAGTACATTAAATTTCATCGTTACAATCAATCCCATTCAATTCTTGAACCCTAAAATATATTACCAATCTAGAACATTTTATTATAACTTCAAGTCGGCCTACAGATCCATCGCACATTCTATTTAAATCAAGAATAGTCAAACCATTTTGACTTCTTCAACACACTTCCAAAACTTGATTAAATTTGAGCACCTCCATCAATGAAATAGTAAATAATTTTCACAAATTTGTTATCCCTTATTACCTTGACATCAAGATCATGAAAACATCTACTGCAACTGATCGCACCATCACCACTCACTGATCTTACATCAACTGCTCAACCTTGTTCAAACATTTTCTAACTTGCACAGAACAATCTTCGATCACTAGAAACTATATCTTGCGGTACACCAATCCTATAGTGATCATAGGATCAATAACATAGCCTAGTCAAGATAAACATATCATGATTGCAACACTTGAATCATACCGATTTGATAGAAAAATCAAATCATTTGCTATCTATCACTGCATATTCTTTTGTCTGCCATGTTTCTCTTCAAATGATCATAACTTGCTCCATTGTTGTTTCCAGCTTATGTGATCATACAAAATGCATCTAGAGACATCCCTAAGTCTCCAACAGTGATCACACACTCCAATTCTTACCACAACACATAATTTGTTTGTAATCATACTTGGCAGCACATGAGAAACACTGTCAACAAATACAACACCAAGTTGACATTAATGACAACACAATAACTCATCTTCTTGTCATCAAACCTATATCAATCAATAGTAAATAAAGATCTGCAGTAGTTATGCCAAAAATCTCCCTCTTCAAATGGCATTGATAGAAATACCACACAATTAAAGGAAATATCATAATTAATTGATAATACTAGCTCCCTCTTAGCTGATGCACTTCCTCTGGTCTTCCTCTGATCTTCTCCCCAATATCATGCTCTTCTTGTGCTTCATCTTTTCTTCTCCCCCTTTGACAACAATGCCAAAGGCACCGCATAGGTCACCAACTACTACGACATATTCCTTTTCCTCCGATTGCTCCTCCTAAGGAGTAGTCCCCTTCACCATCAATCCAAAAGTGAAAGATATTCAAAGAGTCCACTAGATTGATGCTTCCAAGAACATATTAGTGATGTTCAAGTAGAGGAATAACCCCTAAATTACCTCTTAGATACTCAAAAGTATCTATTGGAAATGGTTTAGTGAATATATCAGCTAGCTTCTCCTTGGTTGGTACATATTCCAACTTGACTGCCTTCTCCTGCACTTTCCCTCTTAAGAAATGATACTTGATTGCAATATGTTTTGTATTAGAATGAATTACTAGATTATTCAAAATGTTGATTGCACTTGTATTATCACAGTAAATAGTCATAGGTTCAGTTATCTTTTCTTTGATACCTTCTAGGATTTTCTTCATCCATGCAATTTGTGTACAATTTATATCGACTACTACATACTCAGCTTTTGCAGTAGATTGGGAGATGCAATTTTGTTTCTTACTTGTCCATGACAGAAGTATTTCTCTTAAGAAGAATTCTCCTCCACTTGTACACTTCCTATCATCAATGTTTCCTACCCAATCTGGATCAGTAAAAACACTCAAAGAGAAATCACCTTTGTGATCATACCAAAGATGATAATCTTTTGTTCATTTTGAAAGTACCTGAATATTCTCTTTATTTCTTCCATGTGAGATTCCTTAAGATTAGCTTAAAATCTAGCCACTATTCCAACTACTTGTGCAGTGTCTGGTCTACTATGCACAACATAATGCAACTTACCAATCATGGATCTGTAAAGAGTTGCATCCACTGCACTTGAATCATCATCCTTAGATAGCTTGCATCCTGTCACCATGGGGGTTCCAACTAGATTAGAATCTTCAATTCCAAAAGTCTTGATTACTTCCTTTATGTACTTAGCCTGACTGATATAGATACCAACTTTTAGTTGTGAAATCTGCAATCTAATAAAGAACTTAATTTCTCCTATCATTAACTTCTCAAACTCCTTCTTCACTTGACTAGTGTTTCTTGTATGTCTACCAATTGGGGCACAACTATTTGTACCCACTTCTTCAACTTCAACTTTTGTTGCTTTAGATGTGCTAGCTAGTTCTATAGCATGCTTTTCTCTAATCTTTTGCAATTGTTATTTATTGTAACCTTTCTTCATCATGCAAGTGTGAATGTATTTCTTTACTTTCCTTTCAATTACAAGTTTCATTAACTCACTGGGACTTTGAGAGATGTTTATGCATAGGTTCCAAACCTCGGTGTCTCAGGGTCTACTGGTTGAGCCAACATGTTGTCTGCATATAGAGATAATATATATCTCCTTCCAATTCGTATCCCATGGGCATTACCAATGAAATTCTGGGATCAACTACTTCCATCATACATTTATCAGTGTCAACCATGAAACATATGGTGTCTTTTTACTTCTCCACAAAAGTAGATGGAATTCTCTCTCTCTCTCTCTCTCTCTCTCTTGTGTATTTTCTTCTGAAAATCTTCCAAATAACCCCAAATTGTGCTTGTGAATCCATTATCAAACAAATTAATGCAGTTATTAATGTGAATGGATACTAGAGCATTGTTGGTCCAAGTGATATTTCCTATTCCAAGGAACATGTTCCAAAAATAGAAGAATAAACACACGATTACCTGGTCATATTTCAATTTATGTCTTTTATCTTCTCCAGATTCACCATCAATTTTTCCCTCACGACTTCTGCTAAGTCATAGTCTTCATTCTCCTTTTTTATCATATGTGTTTTATGAACAACACCTCCAGGTATACTATTCGTCCTACTAGAGTGATAAATTTTATAACTAATAACCATAGCAACATACTTCACCTCTTCATGAGTTATATCATTAACAGTCAGTACATGACCATCCCATCTTGACTTTGTTAGTCTAATTAATTAATCCTTTTGAATAGTGCGAAGAATAGATATAATGTCGGTTGAGAATAGGCCAATAACAATATGAATGACCTCCTTTGTGATTTTGTGTGATATGTCCAACCACATGAACTGGTCATGGATTATTCTCAAGACAAACCTAACCTAGTGTTCCTTAAACTCATTAGGATAGTTTTGTATATTATGAAAACCTTTAACTTATTTTGGTTTGTGCTCTTCTAATAACACCATGTTATCATCAGACATTTTCTCATACTGGGCATGAATTGCATCTGACCCTAAATATTCTATTTTTATGAATGGAAGTTCTCACATCTTCTACATGTAAAACTGCGTAGGGCATGCTAGATAATGCACCCGATAGATAATTTTCCATAGACTTAAAAGGATGTAAATTAAATACCATTCATGTCATATGTGTTATATCTATCAAATTTGGTGTAGCCATCTCAAATTTTCAACAATGCAAATAGATATTAGATAAATACCTCAAACAGTTTGAAAACTAGGACATCTTCTAATGACCATGATGATTCTTGATAGATATGTTCTTGTAGATCAGCACACACAATATTTTCTTGCCTCTTGAATCACAACAAATACTTCAAATCAACCTTTAGTTTCACAAAAACTTACACAATACGCAAGGTGAGAATGAAATCCAAAAATACCTTTTTATCCACCTTCACACATGCAATAAATGTAGTTACCAATTGAGATGAATCTTTCACCGATTGACACAAAAACTCAATATCGATGATCAAAACATCATATAATTCATCAAAACTTTGTAGTACATTCCATAAATCATTAATGCATCTTAAAATGCTGATAGAACTTACCACACACCTTCAAGGGGTCCAAAAGATGGATTCAACAACTGTTGCTCCCCCTAAGGCATATTATAGATTAGTTTGATAATGAACTCTCAACACCCGATGAAGATGTGGATTGCTCTGATGACTGAGTGTCTTCCTTCTTCCAAATCTTGTTTATCTCATTCCTGACTTCTTCAAATTCACAATCTGATTCCCTTTCTGATTGCTTGATTATTTTACCAATTGGTTCCTTGACCTACAATTCCTTGCTATTCTCCACACCCGATGGAGATAAGGATTGCTCCGATGATAGGTTGTCTTCCTTCTTCCAAATCTTGTTAATCTCATTCCTCACTTCTTCAATATTCACAATCTTCTTCCCTTTCTGATTGCTTGAGTTTTTAACTGATTAGTTCCTTGACCTGCAATTCCTTGCTAAATGTCCAATCTTATGACAAATAAAACACGACATACCAGTTGACTTCCAAGGTCTAACATTACCTCTTGCAATCCTTATTTTGAAAGAGGTAATGTTCTCCTCTCTATTCACATCATTCTATTCCTTTATTCATGTTCTCCTCTCTATTCACATCATTATTCATCCATGCATAATGAATTATTGCATCTTCTATTTATAGATGGATTGACATCATCAAGTTTTGATAAAAATGATGTTAACTCTAAGATCAGGTTTACAACTTGTACCTAGATCTCCTAGTCTATGTGTTTTAAATCAGTTAGACTAATTAAAGAACTTACATTCATGTATCTTGTCCCTAAAGAAATGGAATTAAAACAAATAAATATCCTATAAATAGAATACACTTGCTTTATCTAACGTGGAAATTAGATCCACTTTTTGCAGGCTGTAACTGACTTTCGGTTCTGTCTGTCAGTCATGATTGACTGTCCTTCATTTTTGTTTTGTCAGTTGCACTTAGACTGTCTTGTCAGTCTACACTATATCTTACATGTCAGGTTCCTCTGTCGGGTTCCTCGTTATCTTTCTATCATTGCATTTTCGGTTTACACACTAAGTTGTGTCGTCGGTCTTCTTTGTACTTAATCATCTTTGGTGATCCTTGTCATCTAATATTTGTTTTTCTCTCTATCCTTTCTTTTGGTGTAAGCTTTACCGAAAGTGTTATTTCATACGAATGGCAAATTAATGTCATCAGTATGTTCAAAATAATGGTTTAAATTTTTCCTATAATCATCAGGATGGGCATGATTAGCTTATATTTGATACAATGAAATCTCAAAAGAGTGAAACATTTGATGAAGGAAATATGTTTATGAATGGTTTTGAAAAATATGAAGAGCTTTCTGGATATGGACCATGTGTTAATCCATTCTGTGAAATAAATGAAATCTCTCCAGACTATGAAGGTGAATTGGATACAATATATGAGCATGAAGAATTTTTAACAGAGATAATTTATGAAGAAATTTTTCTTGACACAGATGGTGATAAGTTTTTGATTGAGCCTCATTTGGATACTATGCTAGAGGATATAAATACTCTACAAGGAATTGATTATAAGAATGATTCAGCCAATTTTTTACAAAATCAAAAAAATATGTTGCAAAATGAAGGGAAAAACATATTTATGGCATCCAGATTCTTGGTCAATATGATGAAGTCTATAGTCTTTTTCAGTCTCTATATAATACAAAAGGTGATTTTGAGTATTCCTCAGAGGTAGTGAGGAATGATAAAATCTCAGATGAGAAGAGGATATACTGGACTAATACTTTTAGAATTGGTAATCTTTGAATCAGACATAAAGGAAGTTACAACAGTCTATTCTCAGTTTGAATGACACGGGCAGGATTTGACCATGAAATATGTTATGAATAGGTGGATCAAAATAGTAATCTGACCAATAATGATAAATTTAGAATGATCTTGTTGCTAAAGGATCATAATCAAATCTTTGATAGAGGAAAGAAAACAATGTTAATTTTTTTGTGGCCTAGGGCCACCCGATTTCACTTTGCATCAGATTAAGTGTGGATACTTGTTCTGCTTCTCTAGAGATAGCCAAAATCTCGCTATGCTGATAGGGAGAATACATCCCCAGAAAGAGCCACTAGTGGTACCCTAAATTTTGAGAATTTAGAAGTCCCAATCCATTATAAGGAATCAAAAATTTCCATAGTAAAAAAATCAAAGGAAGGAAGCTTTATGACACAAATAAATAGAACTAACTAATCGAAGCCTTTAGAAAATGTTGGAATTTTGACCTTCTACAAACATGATGCCGACAGAGGCTGAAGATGGTCAATTTTTAAAACTCTAAAAATGACCCAGTTCGGGAAATCACATTTCCTAAGATTCCAACATAAATATTAGCTTTTCACGAGGTGTTTTGGATTTTCGGCCAAAGCCAAATCTGAAAGTTAGGTAGTTATTTTTTAGTTAATTTTTTTTTTTTTCAAAATAATTTGTAATAAGGGTTTTTTCTTTTCACCCTAAAGAGGTGTTAAAGCTACTCAAACACATATATATATACATAATGTAAAATGTAAAGAGAAAAGGCAATACAATATAATACAATTTCACATATTTAGATAGTTTTGGATCAACAACTATAACATGGATATGGATGTACTATTTTTTTAAAATCAATAAAGATAATATTTTTCCTTCATATATGCTATTGTTTCATTAATCATTTTACAATTAGTCCCTCGAATAAACCAATAGAACTTCTTCAAAGTGATAAGTTTTCTTGTAAAATTATCTCTGAGGTTGAACATAAGATTGGAATGATAGTGACTCTATTGCCCATGGTTGATTAAGGCACTGTTCTTTCTTTCTTATTTGGATTATAGTTATTTAGTTCATTATTTATAGTTTTGTGATATCTTATCTATCTGTTCTTTTTAAATCACATACACATTTACTAAACATTCTTTCAATTACTTAAAGTATTTCAATTTACAGTTAATGATATATCGCTTTTAGTTAGATTTCTTTCAAAGTGCCTTGCCATACTTGAGAGAGAAGGTTGAAATGTTACTTATCTGCTATAAAAAGCCTTGTAACTTGAAGGATAAGTCAAGGTATAGGCCTACCAGCCTTGGTTTTGTAGAGCCAAAATTACAAAAGTTCCAACGTTGCCTTGGTTGTGACTTGTTAGTTGGCCAAATCACTTGGGTTTCCAAGCATTGGATTGGCAAGTCCATAGGAAATCCAATCTATTTATTTGAGCACCAACAGACTTGAAGGAATCTAACCATAGCTACAAGAAAATTTTAACATTGTGTGCCCTAGGCACTTTACCAAATATCTTTTATATCAAATTCTTTTTCGTGCCTTGTATTTGAAGTGCCCAAAAAAGAAATTTATTTTCCTCTCAATATCAATGCCTTTAGAAGTAGTTTATGTGCTTGTGACAAGGTTTATAAACCTTATTATATAAATTTGTTAGGATGTGTAAGTCCCTTATATATTATGTCCTTCATATGTGTTTTTAATTTTTGAAAGTATAAATTGAAGGAGATATATAAATGTCAAAGTGTTATAATGTAGCCTTATAAAAAAAACTTGTGATCGCACTTTCATATAAGCATTTATATTGCCTCACAATATGCCATATAGAAATATTTTTCAAGATAATAGAAAACTTTTCCACAACCTTTTATATGCATTGTAATAACCTTCATGATAATCATCAAAGAACTGTAACAAAGTGATCATTAACATGATCATGAACATGTCTCAACATAAACTAGTGTCACTGTAATTTTTTAA
>MU224792.1:534162-547220 GCA_018584345.1 Thuja plicata | reverse complement strand
GCACCCATCCCTCTTAAATTCTTCTTACAAGTTTGTCTCCCACTTGGAAATATTGAGCCACTCAACATTTAATGCCAAGTTTGACTCCAAAATAGCCATCCCTTCCAAGCCCATGTGTCCAAAATGGGCACCCATTCCTCTTAAAGGCTATTTACTCCTTTGTTCCCCACTTGAAATTATTGAGCCACTCAATATTTATTTCCATATTTGACTCTAAAATAGCCATCCCTTCCAAGCCCATGTGTCCAAAAGGGCCACCCATTCCTCTTAAAAGCTCTTTATTCCTTTGTCCCCCCCACTTGGAATTTTTGAGCCACTAAATATTAAATGCTATATTTGAATCAAAATTGGCCATCCCCTCAAGCCTATGTGTCCCTTATATGTGGATGCCACATAGATGCCACATCATCCAAGCCCTCTTCTTCTCCTCCAAAATTCTATAAATAGTGGCCTTCTCCTCTTCATTTTTCATCTCTCAATTTTGCATTGTTATTATGTTAGCATAGCTCTATCTTTTATGTTCTCATTGCTAGTTTTATGTTTTAATGCTTAAATCATCTAGAAGTTACATGCTAGGCTAATGGTTAATGAATCATAGCTCATCTCAATTTTCTTGCATATCATTTTTATAGTTTGATCTATCATCTTGAAGGATATTTGAGACTAGTTCTTCATACTAGTTCTTGAATCTCTCTTCTTGTTTATTAATCTTGCATTGCATTGGGGCTTTTGATCCATTTATGTATTTGAGAGAGCACACCCACATCCATTAAAAATGAGCAAATCAAATAAGTTAAATAGGGCGCTTCCTTGTTTTGGCTCAATCTAATGTTATTTGGTACACTTTGTTGTTTGATTTCTCTTTCATATCATTTTGAATTGATTATATATGCTAACCCACTAATGTTTTATGTTTGAGCTTGCTCCCAACAGATTGAAGAATTCCTCATACACATTCTGACACGCCCGGTGGGACCCACATCCCTAAACCTTATCAAAATATCTTCATTCTTCTCAAAAACACATTGAGATTCATAGACAGGTGTCTCCGCTTCTACAGAGGCGGCTCCGATAGATGGGCGGCTCTGCTTGTACACAGACGGCTCAACATGCAAACAGAGACACTATCATAAAAACATCCATAACTTTTGCTTGCAGACTCCATTTTTTATGATTCAAAAAGTGTTGGAAAGCTGACTTAGAGACCTTTTCAGATTAGTAAGCTATTAGTCCAGATTCCACTTCTAAAATTTGGTGCAAATGTTCAAAGTTACTCTTTCTTTTTTCAATTTCAAAAGTTCATATCTTATGCTAATGAAATCTTTTTTTAATTGAATTCTTTGTGCAGATCACCTTTATTACTTTTCAAAGATTTGGAAAAGCTCAAACTACTAACCTATTATCTTGCAGCACCACTTTCCCAAGACACAACTTCATAAGATTACTCACACTTGTCTTGCAGGTTACCTCGAATCAAAATCGACCAAATGATCGTGTTTGTGATAATCCTTTTTAGGAACATAGACTAATTAACTAGATTTCTTTGTCTAATATGAAGCAAGTGTTAGGGGATTATGCTCTCTTCCCTTTTGGGAAGATCAAAAACCTAAACACACTTTCTTTGTGTTAAACAATTAAATCTTTTGGGAAAGAACAAACTTGTCTTGCGTGTTTGGGAGAAAATGACATTGGGTAGGAGAGTATGCTCTTTTCTCCTTGTGGGAAAATCAGAAATCTAGACCCCTCTTGTCGCCAATCCATGTTTTTCAAGTTAATCCTTTAGATGGGTCTGCCGATTAAGGAAAAAAATCTCCCGGGAATGACCCATGTGAGAACGAGGTGTAAGCCACACCACTCTAACTCACATTAATCAAATTTACTCTTTGGGGTTAAAGCCTCAGGAGTTAATTGGCATTTGAGCTTATACTTGGCTCTCATCTAACTTAAGTGCGGCCTCACAGTCTTAATCACATTTACGTGACCACTTTTGTCAAGATGCTCTATAGGGCTATATGCTTGAATTGTGCTTGCACGGACATGGAGGATACAATCTAACGGAGACCCTTACTAAACACTCTAGGCATAGAATCTACCCGATTCACCTCTGAACGGTGATTTATTATAGTGTGAGGGGAGGGAAGAATCTCCCCCCAAGATCCCCATCATATGTGTCCCAAAGTATTGTGTTGCGAAAGATATCTTCGTAGCACAACAAAAATACCTAGAAAAAGGCAAAAACACAGGCGCCCTTTCAGGGGTGACACTGCTGTGTGAGCTGAAGGACTACCAAGCAATGGGTCTATAATATTTCATTCAAATCTAATTTCCTAGGTAGATTTGTGCTTGAAGTGCTTGCAAAACATTTAAAAATCTGAAACACAGTAGAATACCCAACATTCAAATTTGTCACGTGCTTGTTTCCTTCAAGGTTGCTTTGTCCCTTGTTGGATTATTTTTAGACACATGCTTGTTATTTTCTGGTTTGACTATGTTGAAATCGGTTCTTACCATGGAACAAATCTATTGAAAAATCATAATAAGATCAAGCTTTTGCCAAATTATCAAGACAACATCCTTTTGAAAAAATTTGCAAAGAGAATAGAAAAACACAACGAGAGGCTACCAAGTATGAAAAGATTATCGATTTCGTCAAACAAGAGATTCATAAACGAGAAGAATTTGACAAAGTGATCTACAACAACAAGGTTTCTTGTTTCATGGGAAAATATTGTCTAAACTCAGCTTTTGTTGGATTTGAACTATATGACTAGTCAGTTTACCGCAACAAATGAAATTTCTTCCTCTTCTTAAGCTCACTTAACTTGCATTTTAAGACCTCCCTTAGGTTGTCATCTTTAGGAACACATCACACACTTATCCTAGCATGATCTTGCATTAATCAAATCAATCCTAATCAGCCTTGCATCATCCTAATCATCATCCAAAGCATCCTTGATCACACCCCTCACTTGGTATTGCGTACCCTTTTGAGTTGCTAAAAACCTACATCTTAATCAAATCCCATCCTTGAATGTCCTTAAATTGAGCATTGTTTAGGATAGTCCCCTTTGTCTTTTGCAACCTCATCACCTTGATCAAAAGGTTGGTTTGCATTAACAAAGAATCTCATCCTCCAAAGACCACAAGTCTGTCTTAGGTAGACAATCATATCCACTTGATTCTACACTAGGGAAAGCAACCCTTAATCCTTGCATACATCAAGTCATCCTTAATTCGTAGAAGTGCATCCATCATCTTAAGCACATCCTAATCCAAGTATCATCATTCTTAGTTTCCTAGGTACATCCTTGCATACATCTTGCATCTCATATCCCCTTAAGATAGTCATTTCATGCCACCTATCACATGAGCCACTAAGAAGAGGAAGAACATGGATCCTAATCTCGCCGCTAGCTCATCTAATCCTACGATTGACAACACCAACGCTATGGTTACTTATGAGCCTCAACCCAATGATCAAATTGAACATATCTGGGTAGACACTAATGAAACTCCCACGTTGAGTACCATAGAAACATTTATCAACCATCTAGTGCATGTCCACACGGTAAACGCCATGAGTGGATGCAACAACAATCAGGTACTCTTGGACATACAACAACAAGGACTTCAACTTCCACCTTGGATTATACCCACACTTGTCACATGACCTATGGAACTTCTAGGGGAACATCCTTATCCCACTAGAAATGATGTTTTTGATCCACTTCAATGAGCCCTACAAGTGGGAACTCTTCTTGCGCAAGTAGTCCATCCCTCCATTCAACCTTCCATCATGCACACAACACCCTCATCTACCTCGGGATCCCTGCCTCTTGATGCTACATCAGAAACACAAATAATACCCCCTATCACTATGCAAGCACCTCTGCAAGCCACAGTCGCTCCTCTTTCGCAAGCAATCCCAACATTCATTGCAAACTTTCCACCACCACCAATTGGCACACAGCAAACCACCATTCCACCTATTCCCACTTAGCCCTGTCAAAGTGAAACAACCAGTTCACAGCATCAAAGCACCCAAGTCTCCATGCCTATTCCGCCTTTCTTCACCACGGGCATGCCACCTACCAACGCCTATAACCAACCCTTATTTCCACAAGGTTCCACTTTTCCTGCTCCACCAGCAATGCAATCACAATGAATGCCAGTAGTTCTACCTCAAATGTTATTCAACCCAAATCCCCCCATACTGCAACCATCCATGAATCCCTTCGTTGTACCCACAATTCCCATCCAACCTATCCAACAAAAACAAAAACAACAACAACAAAAACAACAACCTATCCAATAGCAACAAAAACAACCTGTCCAACAATAACAAATCACCAATCCATTCACATCTCAAGCGCAACAACAACCAATCAACCCCTTCGCAGCTGCAAAATCCACTATCCAAACTACACAGCAGCCACAACCACAAACACAGGGGGAAAATCCCCTCATGGCACAACCACTGCAATAGTTTTCTAATCCTTTTATCCAACCCGTGCAACAACAACAAACTCATTCTGCCAATTTTATAGCCATGCCATCTTCCATTGCATCGCAAACAATTCCACCTCCACAACAATTCAATGTTCCTACTAGGGGTATTTTTCCACAAAACCCCTATCCTCCATTCTATACAGGTGCACAACAAACTCATCCTGTCTATCCAACGTCGTAACAAATACAAGCATATTTTCAGCAGTTGCAACAATCTTATCAAGCGCTGACACTACCTCCACTGCAATATTCCCCTCAACCACAAATTCCACCACAACAACCCATGTACATTGACCAGCAACCATCATACCAAACACCACAATATCCCCCACAGAATCCTCCATATTCTAAATTCAATCCATATCAGATTTAAGGAAATCCTGCAATCACGATCAACAATCCTCCCCTGCAAATCAATCATGAATGGGAGGAAATGAAGAATGCTCTCAAGGAGCTAAAGGCTGGGACAGAGGCTAAAACATTCAAGTTTGAAGAGGTATGTCCCTATCCATTTTATTGATCTAGCACTTCCATACCCTTCCCCAAGCATTTTGAGACACCCAAATTTGATAAATATCGGGGGAAGGGAGATCCTGTGAGTCATGTGAAATAATTCTACACGGCATGCCAAGAAGTGGCCTATAGCAATAACTTCCTCATGAGACTATTTCCCAAAAGCTTGGGAGGCACTGCTCTTGAATGGTTCTACAAAATCCCTTATGGCATAGTCTCTACTTTCACAAAACTATCTGAAAATTTTGTGGCCCAACACGTACATAATGTCAAAAATGAACTCTCACTCCTTTACCTATGCAATTCCAAACAAAAGGGAGGAAAAAGCCTAGCCAATTATCTTTATCCCTAGCAAGGGATTACTACAAGGTTGTCTTACCAGCCCCTAGAGCAGCATCTTATCAAAATCTTCATTAACAACCTTCATCCTAAGCTTTCCTATCACATGCGCATGAACTGTATACAAACTTATCATGACATCAGAATCCAGGGTATGGATCTTGAATGAGGCCTCATAGAAGAAGGTACCATTAAGCACTACAAAGAATCCCAGCTTGACAAACATAACAATGATCGATCATGATACTAGAATAAGAACAAAAACACGGTAACAGATGGAGCCACTAACACCAAACATGTTCAAGTTGTGGTAGCTAGTCCTAATGCACCTACCCAGACTTATCAGCAAGCACCACCAATGTACCCTCAACCTCCTCCCATGTATCAACAGCCCAATCCCACGTATTCCCAACCAACTTACCAACAAAACATGTGCCCTCAAAGTGTGACTATCTATCCCCCTCCAGGGCCATCATATCAACACAACTATCAAGGTCCTATGAATCAGACAAATGCTCTATCAGTCCCGCAAGGACAACAAAGACCTTGTGCTTTGAATATGCCACAATGCACATTTAGCCCTTTGGGTGAACCTATAGATGTCATCTTCTACAAGCTAGTCCAATCTAACCAAGTTGTGTATCCTAAAACATAGCTATTTGATGACTCAACTCCTAAGCCAGCTTGGTATAAAGACAATGAGTACTATGAATACCACTGTGTTAAGGGACACACCACTCTCAAATGCATGAAGCTAAAACACTATATCCAGGATCTCATTGATCACAAGGATATTGAAGTGGATTCTCCTGCCCAATCATCGCCAAATGCAGGCCTTAAAATTTATCAAAATGCATTCCCTAAACACACTTTTGGTACAGGCACAGGCAATCCTACTCAATCCTCTGATCAAGGAAAGGGTAAACAAGCACAAAATGCTGACAGAAAAGATTATACCAATGCATATATCAACTACGATAATCTCATCGGCTACATATCGCAAGTCCAGTCCTCTGTCAATGTCATCCATGTCAAGGGTGCTGATAACCAATGCGCCATCACCACTCATAGAGGTAGGATAACAGTCGCAGGTGTCAGTCCTGCCCCATCTACTGGGACCCAATACAACATTTTGGAACACCTGGGGAATGCCCGAGCCCAAATTTCCATCCTAGATCTTCTCCGCACATCACCCACTTATTAAGAGATCCTCAATAAAGCCTTGCAACAATCCTATGTTCCCAGCGACATCAACCTCACTGAATTCCAAAACCTTGTTAGTCACATGTCTACATCTTGTGGGGTCTCCTTTAGACCAACAGACATACCCTCTGAAGAAACCGATCATAATCTCCCACTCCGTATTGCTGTTATGGTTAAAGAGTTTTCCATCAAACAGGTCATGATAGATAATGGATTGGCCCTAAATCTGTGCACTCTAAAATTCATAAAATAGTTGGGTTGCACTAAGGCTGATATAGCACATGATGTCATCACAATAAAGGCATATGACAATTTGGAGCGCACTTCTAAAGGCACCATATCATTTCCCATTCAAGTGGGCCTAGTTATCCAGGATACAGTATGTCATGTTGTTGATCTTGACCTTCCCTTCAACATTCTCCTTGGACGCCCATGGATTCATTCTATGCAAGCCGTCCCATCCACCTACCATCAGTGCATCAAATTCCCATATAAAGGCACTAAGATCACCATCCGCGCAGATCCCAAGCTCTTCACATACTACAATGCATTGGAAACATCCTTTCCACATTCCAATCACTGTCCCAGGATTGATATTGGCACCTCTATTGCCAGCTCATCTCGAACCCATTTAGACCCAGAAACAATCCTCTCCTCCACCTTGTCCATGGTCAATATTAGCAACAAAGGTTGTGGTGAGTACACTTTATCTGATGCCTTCGCAGTTGGAGCACTACCAATTGATCCTCACACTCAGGGTCGCCAACCTAATCTAAGCAAGATAGAATCAGAGACAACCAAGGAACTACAATTTGGTTCTACCACTTTTATCTCAAAGGGTACTTTGAATGGCCAGGAAATGACACCAAACATCAACCAATGGCTCTATAAAGATCCACCACCAAAGGACACAAATCACCTCAATTACTTCAAAGATAAGTACCCCGCAATGCACAAACTGGTGACCAAAAAATGGAACTACAAAGGAGGTGGCCTTGGTTATGAAGAGAAAGGAATGAAAGATCCTAATATACCTACCCAACTAGAAAAATAGCTGGGCCTTGGCATGGGATCTGACATGAATGGGGGTACCAATGAGTTCATCGACTATTCCTCTTGTCCTCACTTGGGTGAACTTGCTGACATCAAAGATATCTCTGAAGAGAAAGTTGTGAGAACATATGACGATGTTTTCGATGATGAAACCTTCTTGGGCAATGCTATCCTACAACAAATTTCCATCCTCTTCATTGACCTCCCCCTCTGCCATCCTGAACTAATAGACTGGGACCAACCAAGTGTCATACATGTTGACTAGTTCCAAAGTGAGGATGCACTCCTAAGCTTTATGGGAGCAATTGAACAAAGTAGTGACTGGGGGAAAGACTCAGCATATGTCTAAAAACTAGACCCAAAGGCATACTTTGGGGAAGAGGAGAACTTTAGCCACAAAAATGACACAGAAAACAAAAATAAAAAAGACAAAAAATGATCCCCTAGTGAAAACCCCTTTGGGGCGCTATCTGATCATAAAAAATTAAAAATAAAGGGCGTATCCCCTCGTGAAAACCTCTCTGAGGTGCCAGAGGATGAAGATTATCCTCTTCCTCTTATCTGAGATTACAGACCTGAACAGTCATCAATTCTCATTGAAGAAGCAAAACCTATCAACCAGGGTACCAAAGAAAATCCTGCCATCACATACATAGCAGCATCTCTGACTGAAGCAGAAGAAAGTGATCTTGTCACTTTATTAAAGGAATCCATCAACAAGTTTGCATGGTCTTACTCCCACATGCCGGGGTTAGATCCCAACTTGGTGGTTCACCATCTAGCAATGGACCTGAACATCAAACCTGTCAAGCAAAAGCTCAGAAAGATGCACCCTAAAGTGGCACTACTTGTCAAAGTGGAGCTAGAAAAATTACTCCAAGCAAAGATCATCTGCCCCATTGACTATTCTGACTGGATCTCTAATATGGTGCCCATCTCTAAGCCTGATAAATCAATCAGGATATGTACAGATTTCAGAGATCTCAATAAGGCATGTCCCAAGGATGATTTCCCCTTGCCAAACATAGACATTTTTGTGGATCTCATAGCAGGACATGAGATGTTGTCACTCATGGATGGATTTTTTGGATATAATCAAATCTGTATTGTAGAAGAAGATCAGCATAAGATAGCTATTTATTATATCAGTCAAACTTTAGTGGGTTATGAGCTCAATTATTCTCCTATGGAAAAAGCATGTCTAGCAGTGGTCTTCACCACTCAAAAACTTTTCCACTACATGCTTAGTCACACAACCAAGCTCATTTCAAAGGTGGATCCTCTCAAGTACCTACTCTCTAGGACTACACTTACAGGTCGAATGGAAAAATGGGTTATGTTGCTAAGTGAATTTGATATTCAGTATGTCGACAGAAAAGCCATTAAAGGGCAAGTCATTGCCGATCAGCTAGCTGAAGCACCATTGGTAGATGCATATCCTTTGGTAACAAAATCTCTAAATGAGCATTTGTACATGATAGAAGAAAAACCAACATGGCAACTCTACTTTGATGGGTCCTACACAGCTCATGGCGCAGGGGCAGGAATACTTTTTTTCACACCTCAAGGTGACTACATCCCGATGTCATTCAAATTGGGATTTCCCTGCATAAACAACATTGCAGAATCTAATTGCAGGACTCCACATGGCCATAGAATGGAACATCACAGATATCTAGGTCTTTGGCGACTCCCAACTCATCATCAAACAAGTTTTGGATGAGTATCAAACCAAAGATGACAAATTGACACGATATAAGTAGATGGTTGACAAGATGAAAGAACACTTCCTCCACTTATAGATAACATAGGTACCACACTTGCAGAACAAATTTTCTAATGCAATGGCCACAATTGGCTCCCTTCTCAAGATTCCTCACAAGTCTACGCAATACAAATTCTTAGTTGAGCAACTAAATTCTCCCACTTATGAGAATGATGAATCGAATCATGTATGTGTCTTGGTTGGTCCCCAGTCCCCGTGGTACCATGATATCCAAGCTTACCTACAAAATGGTATCATATCTCCTCATCTCACTACAAACCAATGCCAAAACTTTATCCACAGAGCATCCCGTTACACCCTCATAGCCAATACCCTTTATCGTCGAGGCTATCACAACGTACTCTCTAGATGTTTAGATGAAAACAAAGCCACCCAAGCTTTACAAGAGGTACATGCTGGAATTTGTGGTGCCCAGACGAGTGGCATGGTCCTCGCCAAGCAACTTCTACGCATAGGGTACTATTGGCCTACAATGGAACATGATGCTTGTGAGTTTGTCAAAAAGTGCCTACCTTGTCAACAGCATGCAAATTTGATCCATGCTCCTGCTCAGGACCTCAGACCTATTGTGCCTCCTTGGCCCTTCTCTTTTTGGGGTTTTGACCTCATTGGTAAGATTACTCCCCTCTCTTCTGAAGGCCACGAGTACATAATCACAGCTACAAAGTACTTTACAAAGTGGGTCAAAGCAATTCCACTCACACTCACTACTGGTGTCCAGATATCCAAATTCATCCTCTATCACATCATTTGCCACTTCAGCATACCCTCCACCATCTTCAAAGATCACGGTACACCATTTGAGAATCAACATGTCAGCGATCTCTTTGCTCGCCTCCATATCCATCACCATTTCTCTAGTCCCTATTTCCCGCAAGGTAATTGCCAAGCTGAGGTAACTAATAAAACCATCCTCAAAATCCTCAAGAAAGTTGTCAATGATACTAGTCGTGACTGGCATCTCCAAATCAACCTCACCCTATGGGCATATCGCACTTCCTACCGTACTCCTACTAGCACTACTCCATACTCCCTAGTCTATGGTGCTAAAGCAATCTTACCAATTGAGGTTGAACTACCATCCCTCTTAGTATCACTAAGAGGCCTGATTGATGATGAAGATTACAAAGTGGCACGACTCACACAACTTGATCTATTAGATGAAAAGTGTTAGCAAGCTTATGATCACTTGATTGTTTACCAGAATAGACTCAAGTGGAACTATAAAAAGAAGGTCCACCCATGCCAGTTCTAGGTAGGGGACCTTGTGCTAAAGGAAAATCAGGAAGTGGGTACTGATCAGGAAAAGAAAGGCAAGTTTGAAGTCACCTGGCAAGGCCCATATGTTGTCACTGCATGCTTCGATTCTGGGGCATATCAACTCTCTACTCTAGAAGGAGAACCATTGAATGATCCTATCAACATCATTCATCTTAGGTGCTTCTATGCCTGACAGCTAGTTGTTCATTCCAGTTATCTGAGAAAATTCATAAAAAGTATAAAAAAGTCCTGAAAAAAGCATTAAAACAATGTAAAATAGTCTTGAAAAAATCTCTAAAAAGTGAAAAATGAATCTGAAAAAATGGTTGTCCCAGTGAAAACCTGGTAAAAAGGCACTTGGGCAATATCAAAAAAATCAAAAAGATCCAAAGAAATCAAAAAGAAAAATAAAGAGAAAACTTTCGTCTAATGGTGAAAACTTGGCAATCAGGTGCCTTGGACAAGTATGGGTGATGAAAACCTAGAAACAAGCATCACACATAATGGACCATTCCATTATCTATCAAAATCTTGTTTCCTTCCATCACCAGCACCACATCTCCACTAATCTCTGCATTTCCTATATTCCCTGGGTGTTCGTATATCATACGCACTAGTCTGTAGTGATCCTCCTATCTCATGTCCTAAGCTTTTGTACACATAATCTTGTATATTGTTGTCCATACATTGTACTATCCCAATCCCTGAGCTTCAATCCTGTACATATTTTTCATAGTCTTCCGCGTAGTGTTGCTTGTATATATCTCATGTCCTCAGTTGGTATCCCTACAGAACATGATCCAGTTACGCTCTTAAAATCTTAGGTTTCAGCAAGTTCCTTTTGACAAACATCTTGGTTCCACAGTGCACCTTTGACCAATCAGATTTATGAATCCCATCTTTTTTGAAAATGGATCCTTTGAGGATGTATCCTTCTTCTTGTTTACCTAAATCTAGATCACCATCATCTCTGGGTTCTTGTAGGATGTATCCTTCCTCTTGAAACTAATCAAACAACACACTAAACTATCACACACATAAAAAATAAAGCAAGATCCAATCAAATCTTGACAGCAACATGGGCACATAATCACTTGTAATTAATCATTCAATTTGGTCCTTGTACATTCGTAATGTGTCTAGTCTTCTCGCCATCACACTAACAACCTGAGTCGTCATCCTGCAAACTTTTTCGCCCTATTTTCTCTATCTCCTACTTGAATATTTTGTATTATTAGTCCTCTTGTACAGTTTAATTGTGTCACAAAACCCCAAAAACATTTAAAATTTTCAAAAATCCCAAAAAATTCAAAAATTCCAAAAATTCCCCAAAAAAGAAAATATTCTCAAAAATCTTGCAATAAACCATCGTTTACTTCTACATCACTCCATTTTTTAGTTCTTAGTGACGTTTTGACTACTGCACCTACGATCATGTTTTTCACCAAATCAATTTTGGCGACCGATTATCCTTGCACCTTATTTTGTTCACAACTTTTGCCAGCGAATATCTTTTAATCACATCAAATCCAATCTTTGCCCGTCAGGATGCATCCTTCCGGCATCGGCTTATCAAATCCTTCATCACATCGATCCTGTTCATGGAAAGAACTTTGGACCGAATGACTACTTGGTCATGAGGCCTTCTTTATTGATTTAATCTTTTTGTGTCAGTTAAAACATACTCACCACTACCTCGATCTGCTATATATTGGTGCGTTGTGACTGGTCGCTACTGATACATGCGTCTTTTGTAGTGTGCTTTTGTTTAAGTGTCTAGTCCATGCAAAGGAATATTTTCATCTATGTTTTCTAACACCTGATGCATACCTCCTATTGCAATATCAAAATCGGATGTGCTCTCCATATTTTTCACACAAATGGATCCCAATGCTCATTTAGTTGCATTTATGTTCATTTGCATTTGCATTCTTAGCTGCATTCATAATTGCATTTCAGAAGGCTTCTATTAATTCCCTCCTCTCTCTTCCTCCTTCCCGTTGCATCCTTTTTCAAGAAAATTCTACAACGTCATCTTCATTGTGTTCTTTTCTCGAGGGGGTACAACCCTGTGCCATCATTGCTTCGGCGCTGTTAAGGAATGTAGCTTCGTTCAGATAAAATCATTGTTATTGAATTATCGAGTACACATTGATATATATGTAATAATAATAATATGTATTATAATTATTATATATATCCATATAATTTATATAAGTGGATTATTATCATATTGTGATATATACATATAATTAATATTATGAGAACATAAATAAATTAATATTCATTATTATTAATATAAGTTGATATTTATTATTATTATGAGACATATAATAATAATTATGTATATTAATAATAATTACTATTTAAATGAATATATAAGTTATATTAATCT
>MU224792.1:498768-520879 GCA_018584345.1 Thuja plicata | reverse complement strand
CTGTTAGATCAGGTGGAAGACGATGACACCGATACTATTGTTTAACAAAAATGTTTACATTTAGAACAATGAATTATTAAAAGTAACATTTATGATAGATATAGTCTAGCACAGCACCGCTGCCATGCGTTCGAATCTTTATGTAGTAATTTCAGACATTAAAAGATGAAAGCGGATTTTTCTACAGTTTTCTTTCACATTTCTAGTGTAGTTGATAATTTTAAAAATTTATTAACTAGTGCTTGCATCAAATGAGGTGCAATGGGTTAGCCAATAGTGACATAGTAAATGTTTGTGATAGAAGCTTGCAATTTGCAACTGTACAGAAAATATAGTAGACTGTATTTGATAGAAACTTGTAATGTGCAAGTCGATCAAAAGTTGTGTTTTTTTTGGGTGGATAATACATTATATCATCAGATACACTATATTAACTCTGATTTTGTGTTTCTTCATATGTCTCTTTTGTATTGAGTTATTCTTTTACATTCATGAACTCTTACTCTTCATCAAAGATTTATAAGATCTGTCAAGAAAATAATTACTTGTAAAAATAGTATCTTCCCTAAATTCAACTATTTGATTAAGATATTTTAAACAATTGCTAGAAAAAAGCCTAGCCAATCAACACAAGAAGTGCATAATTGTTTTTCCTAAATTTAGCCATTCATCAAAGATTATACACACTAGAAATAATACAGAGTCCCAAATAATTAACCATTCATCAAAGGCTTAAAATAATTGCATAAAATAGAATCTGGCCAAAAAGTCTGAAAAAAAGACATTTATCTTTTTGAGATTAAACTATTGATTAGAGATATTTGGGACTTAATGATACATGTGTCAAAAAAATTAGCTTTCAAATAAAATTTAAAGCACTAACCACTAAAAAACAATTCAGCAGTGACAAATATGAATTTGAAAATATTAACTTCTCAAATGTGGGTCAGCAAAGATAAAATTGCTTGAACAGAAAGTGAAAATATCTGATTCAGATCACACAATATGTTTCAACAAAGATAAAATACGCACATAGAAATTAGTAGGATGTGCATCTTAAATCACACAATGTACTTTGTCAAAGACAATCTTCCGTGGACAAGATGTGAAATTATCTACTTCATCTGAAAATCACAATTAAAGATATGCATACATAAATCCAAAGGATCTACATCTTCAACCGCCTACAAAAAGCAGAGTTATCTAATTGTCAGAAAAACACAAAGTGATTTGTCAAAAAGATAAAAAGAAAAAACTATCAATGTCAAAAACCACACAATTTATTTCATCATAGATAAACAGAAATCCAGGCAAACAAGAACATTTCAAACCACTCAATGAACTACAAAAGATAAACCGCAGGTAGAGAAATTCAAAAATTGAAAATACCAATCTTAATTCAGGAAATATGAACAGAAAATTTAAAAGATCAATATATAAAACTACAAAATGTGGTTTATCAAACGGTGTAGAACATACATAGAAACTTGGAAATTGAAAAGATCTATATCTCATCAAACAATAGGTCCAAAGAAAACAAAAAAATACTCACCTCTCATTCATCAATAAGAATTTTCTGTACACAAACTGAAAATGGCACTTCAAACCATACAGTGCAGATCAACAAAGATCAACCTGATTGCATAGAATTCAACAAAATCTAGGTCAAACTAAACGAATTAGCCATCATCTTGACATATAAATTTATACACGAAATTGAACTTACATAAAGATTTGTCCTATCAAACCATATGTTATATACTTATAAGAACTCAAGAAAAGCTGCCCGGGCTAAATTCTTTGAAAATAAAAATGAATATTTACTTGCAACAAAATATTAGCAAACTGTTTAAGCCAGAAGCAAAATTTGTTAATTCTTCTACTGATTAGCATATATATCTCTGATAGAATACAATGAATATAAAAAAAACCCATGACAAGAGATCCCAAATGAATTTATTATTCATGGGCTATGTAAACTATTGTGAAAGGATGTATGAACAGCAACGATATGCATATGGAGGAATTCGAGGTTATGCTTCTGCACCTCCTCTACAGGCACCATATTCGTAGAATTTTGAAACCATAAAAGAGTTCATTTTCACAATCCATGGGATTCATATTATGCACAATATGTATTGTTTTGATCTTGGACTTTAGAGTTCCTTCGTTCGTCCTGTGGTTGAGGTATTCCTACAAGATTAAGACATGTCAACATGCAAAAATATATAACATTTATGCTAATATAGATTGTTCATGAAAGGTGAGATGTACATTGATCTTTTGTTTGTGCAATGTAGTTTTTGTAAATGACTTCCTTCTTTCTTTCTGATTATTGTGTATGGGTTTTTTCGCATTTTAGAATATATGTGTATGGGTTTTTTCGCATTTTAGAATATATGTTGAAAACAAATTCTGGTTCAATGACTTCACATCTAATTATTTCACTCTTGATATGACAGTGAATGTTGGGCCTTGTTTTTCTATTTTTCCGATATCAATAGTTGTTTTTTGCAATGTTAAACCCTGGGACTTGTGAGTTGTAATAGCCCATGCTATCTTGATTGGCATTTGCAACTAATTTCCTAGTGTTATCAGTGTTATTGGTACAGTCTTTGGCTCTTCTACATTCTAGGGTAGACCATCATAGTTGTCAACTCTTGTTACAATGTACATGGGGAGCTATGGGGGCTTTGACCCAGGTCTATATACAATATCAACATCTTTGCCAAGTGCTCCATTCACAAGGCTCATTTGTGTCCATATGTTGGTGGTTAGCATAAATCATTTCCCTTTGTAAATTGGCACGTGTTTTTCAAGTTATTCTTCATTAGCTCCAAATTGTGATTGCTTCGGGTATTTTTTGTTGTACTTATGGAAATTGGTCGATTTAGTTGTTTTAGCATTCTTATGTTATGCATCCTTACCAAATCATTCATAGTGAACAAGTCTTCTAAATTGTTGAACTGTTCATTTTCATTAGGTGTGAGCCGTTGTTTTGTCTGTTTCCTTAGTAGTTCCCAATCCTCTTATTTTGGTTCTTTTATTTGTATATTTGTCAGTGCTTGCCAAAATTGGACCCGTATTGGAGTTTTGCCCTGTTGACAAAATATAGTTTGCAAGGTCACAATTGTTGTGAATTCGTTATGTAGCGCTAGAGCATTCGAGTGTGCAGTGTATAGAGGTTTATCCATTACATGCGATAATTGTGCAATGTCATCAATAATAATTATGGATACTCCTTTGAAGTTTACAGTTTGTTGTCTAGGACATCTATCTTTAGGAGTAATTTCGGTCTGATGAAATTCATCTGATCAATGAGAATGTAATTCACATGTTTCATGTCTTCTTGAAATGTTATTAGTATTTTCCCATGGAGTGGTTGCATTTCTTTGATTGTTGAAGGTATGATTGATGCATGTATATTGAATGCAACAACTCTTGTTGGTGCTATTATTAGAACTTGGCTCTTGTGTTGCATAGTGTCATTGTGGAGAACCATTTTTTATCCAATTAAGTGTGATTCATCTTATTCATCTATACATACTATTCCTTGAATAATCACGTGTAATGGTTTGTGTGAGTGGCTCTTGCTATGCTCGGTAACTATTGTGAGTGCTTTTTTTGGTCCAATGATTATGCATAATTGGGTATTTTATGCATAATCAAGGTGTAATCATTTTGGTTGTAATTTTTGTGTGTGTGTGTATGAATTTTGTCACAGCCTCATGTAAATGTATGGGTATTGAAACTTTCTCCCATCTATAGTTGTCAAATTGGCACCTTCCAATAATTTCAATGTCATCTAGTTGAACATCATTTGTATGTCCCATTCGAGAAAGAAATTCTCATTCATGCATGTCTGTTATGTTTGTTGGGTGCGTATCATCTTCGATGTCTTCTTCATCTTCAGGCGGGTTATCCACTTTTGACATACAGTTGACATGCCATACATCATAGCTGTCTGCATTCATTGGGCTTCAATCCTAGATTATTATGTTTTTAGTAAGTCCTAGGTCATGTTCGATGCTTCGAAAGTGCTTGTACAAGAGAATTACTCCAATAGATTGTTTCAAAGTGTTCAGAGTCTTGCTCTGGAATGTTGCAAAATTTTGGGTAAATATTAAGAACTTCTTTTACTTTCCACTCTTTCCATTTGTTTTCTTGTCGACTTGTTGCATATGAGAAGGACATCACACATTTGAGAAATGTTATGATTTCCATTTTTAGAGGCCATTTCATATAGGAATGTAAGTAACTATTGTGCAATTTTCTTTCATTTGTTTCTCTTGCTAATTGTGTAACACCTTTTGGCAAATATTTATCCTCATAAAGGGCCTATTACATGTAACAAGGAGAACCTTTTGAAGCATATGACATGTTTCCGACACACCTATATCACGTTTGACCAAAAAATCTATCATAAACTTTTGGCATGCCTTTATAGCGGTGTCTTCTATCTTTGCTCTTGTGAATATTCTTGTTAGCATGTCTTTACAACGTTCTGATGCTTTCTCTACTTTTGATGCATATTTGGCAATATATTTAAAACTTTCTCTTGTGATGTTACATGATGAAAATCTCTATTTTTCACCATATATAGATCATTTCTTGATTATATATGTTTAACCTATTGTCATTTTTTGTAGGTTCATATTTCTTTGCATCTAAACTATCACATGTAAATGTTGAGGTGACTTGCTCTTTCCATGGAGCTTTGTACAAACATTCAGCTTTTCTCCCTTTTTTTTGTAAGCATGCTCCTTTTCATTTTGTTTCTCTAGACACAGGTTCAATCAAGTTTACATAACCGTAAAAATTATTTGTAGCAAGTATCTCAGTTTGTTCAAAAGGCATGGGTCGTCAAGAGGAAATCAAAGGATTGTGTTGTTCCTATCAAGTGCATCATGTGGGTTCCATGCACTAACGTATCTGAAAAAGATTTTTCTCGCTTCTTCAATTTCTCTATTATTTTCCCAATCAAACCTTTCCATATTTCATGCATTTTTTAGTCAACGAAATCCATGCACATGTGTTGTTCCTTGATGTTGCCACTCATATATGTACCAATATTCTACTATATCAAGGATTTTTTCAATGATTTCTTCACAGAATGGGGTAAATCACTGATGTAGGTATAGTGATGTTATGTGGGGGTTACTAATTACATTTTATAAATGGTGACTATTTGACTCCATGATTAGCATAGTCATTTTGTGTCTGTCGCACTTAGTGTGAAGAATAAAGTGGGTGAGTTTGTACAATATTTATTCCAATATGGCCTTGTGCCTCACATAGAATAGCCAAAATGAATAAGTTCCTCAACTAACTATTTTTCTAGGGGATTTTTCAGGTGTGGTCATAAGTTTTCAACAGTAGTCAAAATGTTCTCTTCTATATTTTTCTTTATGAAAATTATTGCAAGAGCCTAGCTAAAATGACACATCATTCGATTGAAAATAAAATATTGAAACCTTTGATATCTTCCAAATCTTTGGTCATGAAATCTCATCAGGTGCAGTACATACTCATGCATTTTGACTTCTTTGATGCATGTTTTCATGTGTAGTACAATACCAATTGGGAGTGTAGGAAATGCCATGTCAAGTAAACCCTCAATGTGGTACTCATTTATTGGCAACGATTTGATTTTAGGATAGTAAATCATCTCACTTGGGTTGTCTGCAAGCTCCAAGGTTTGCTTGATAATGTATAGTTCACATTGTTTATTTAATAATCTAGCAACAAGGGAAGATGTGCCTATTGACGGACTAGGAACTTGTTCTTCATCACTATCTACTTCAATATTAGGCAGCATTGGGTCATTTGTAGTTTCGATGATGTGCAATATGCTTGAGGTGTGTGTCCTTGTTTCAGGGAGTTGTGCCAAGTGAGCACTATTTATAACTACATCTTGATAGTACATCTCATACTTGAGCTTTAATTCTAATGCGTCTTTGACATGAATCCTGCTCACATAGCACTCATAAAGATATCTTTTTGAATCTGATCATTAGACTATGAGAACATCTAAGTCTTGTATTCTAGGTGGTAGCTCCTTTTGTATGTTTTTAATGTCTTATAGGGAAGCTAATTGTGTGACTAGTATTCTTGTATTAGACTCGAGTAGCATGTGTCACTTGTAAGATTGGGTTCACCCTAGCCATCAGAATTTCCTTTACCTAAGTCAATTTTTCCAACACAACTGGTTGTTCTCCTGGCTTTCAATGTTATTATGTTGTGATAATCGATGCATCCCTTTCTCATTAAAGCATCTTCTACAGCTAGTAGTCATATCTGTTGAGCATAGAAGCATGCATGGGTAGGATAGTTTGCAAATACTACATGTTTGTAGGCTAGACACTACATCTATTTGTTGTCAAAATATTTTCAACATTGTTGCAAAGTTAGGATTGTTGGTAAATAGGGGCCCATTGTTCACCTATGTTTTTTGTTGCATAGTTTTTTTTTTCTAAGTTTCTTGCATGCAGATATGTGTTCTTTATGTTTGACATAATTTTCTCTGCTCCTTTTTTAACTATGTTGTCTTTTGAGCTCAAGGTCAAGTTGTCTCTTCCTCCTGTGTGTTTTGGCTATCTATTTGAAGAGTATTGTTAGAGAGATTGTTAAAAACATATGAGACCATATGATTCAATTGCATGGTTATGCTTTCAACATAATAAAATTAAGATAAGAAACATGTTAAGGGCTATAGAATATAATTGAAAACATGTATTCTATTTACATGTATATGTACATATATATAGTGTTGTATGTTCTGATCAAGTAAAAGTGGGATTTGAAAGGTCCTGAAACCTTGTACAAAAGATCAGAAGATAAAAATTGCTAATCAATCCTCAAGGAAGTTCAAAACAAAATAGGAACAGAGGTCCACAGCCTTACAACTGACAACACAATTGATGATATATAGAAAAATAAAGCACAACAAAAAAGGACAGAATAAAAGACAGCAAAAAAGAAAGAGGTAACAACTAGCAATTGTCCCTCAGATCTTTAGCCTGCTCTGCAAGAAGCTCCATGTTGCTGACGGATATCTTCAATTCTTCCAAATCTGTATCTTTTTTCTTTGCACTGGCATAATTTCTGACACTAGTTCTCATACCCTCTTTGGTGTCTTTCCTTTCTTCCCCTCTGTTAATCTCCATCTTCTCGACAATGTTCTTACTATGATTAGCAGAAGCTTTCAAAATGTGAAAGCTTTAATCACTTATCTTCTGAAGAGTATTCTCTAACTTCTCAAATTTGTCTTTGAGAGTAGAGATTCTGGCTTCATAGCGGCTACTCTCAGCCTCTTTACTTATGTTGTTCAATTTTTCTTTCATGGCCAGCACAGTGCCTCCTAGCTCCCCGAAAGGCTTCCCTTTTTGAACTGCTTCCATCCAGTCGTTCAGACACGAGGCCATAGGTTTTTTGCCAAAAGTGGCCACCTTTATCATGTTCACAATTTTTCCTTGTTCTTTAAGGTTTGCTTTCATGGACACATTGTCCTAGGCTATGGTAGCCATGAAATAGACAAAGGAGAGGATGCAATCCTTATGATCATGTTCAATATTCAAACCCCCCTCTTGTTGGTAACTTTACATTAGCTTCAAAGATGTCAGCCGCATCAATCTTCTTACTTTGAGGATCTACCCTTTCAAAATTGGTACCCTCATCCATACCAATGTCGTCCATAGTCTCCCCTTTTTTTTCATCATCTTTCATTTTCTTTTTCTTAGTTTCTACCGAGCTTTCGATTAAAGCCTCCTCCTCATTAGAGGACACAAAAATGCCCTTATTTTTTATGTTACCCTTCTCCTTCTTGACAACAGAGAAGTTCATTTTAATAAAAGGAATTTTTCTTTTGCCACGCTTTGGATTAGTATCATCATCCTCTGTCTTGGTGTCTTCCAGTTCAAACTCCTCATCAGAACCTTCCCACCTTTCCTTAGATCTTGGGAACTTGCTGGAAGAACTCCCTTTCAAATTCCATTTCCCTTCAACACTTAGAGTGTTCTTCATCTCATCCTCAGTATCTGCATTAAATTTATCTCCTGATTCATACTCCTCTATATCCTCACTACCCAGAGAATTATCATACCCTTAAGAATTGGCCTTTCAACTAATCTCATTTTAAGAATTTTGTAAATAAGAACCATTAAACCCTGATGTGATGCATGGTCACCAAAAGGATCCATTTGAAGATTTTTTATAGTATGATTCAGGGAACTCATTAGGTAAAAAGGACTATTGATCTTCTCACCATACCTAAAGTGATTTAAAGTAACATAATGGTGCATGTAGGACCTAGAGAATCTATCATCAAGAGTCAAATAACTGATTATAGCATACAATATGAATCTCCAAGGGTGGCTTATGTTGTTAGGGGTTATGAAACCACCTACTTTCTTAATCATTTTGGCAGCCTCAATATCATCCTCAGGGAATTTAGCACGAGCTCTATCCAAATAACTCTAGTTCTGATAGAACTTCATTCCCTTCTAGAGTAAACCCGTGGCCTCTATTTCAAGAGTATTGTAAGAGAAATTGTTAAAAATATACAAGACCATATAATTCAATTGGATTGATATGCTTTCAACATAGTACAAGTGACATAAGGAACATGTTAGGGGATGGAGATAATAACTGAAAAATGACAACATGTATTCTATTTACATGTATATGTTCATATATGTAGTATCACATTTGTACATATGGTACTTCACATACAAGTTTGGGGTCAATTACAAAATCATTATTTAATTGTATAGATTGTGTTTTGTTTCATTACACATCTTTGATTTGTTCCAATAAGGTATTGCTTTCTACGATTAAATCTATTTGCTCCACTCTAATGATGGTTGCCTTTAATTGTTCCTCATTATTGTAAGTTTCAATCTTACACATGAAGCTAATGATGTACTTCCTATTGAATACAACTCTTTCAATTTTCTCAGCACTATTTTTTGTGTCATTTGTTATCTCTTTGGATATTTTTTTGTCATTAGTTAAGACATAGTCATGTGAGTCAGAAGATTCAATCGGTGAAAAGGAGAAAAGTAAATATGACCAGTCGTTAATGTGCACCGAGAAAGGAAGTAAAGTTAGTAAAGCACACAGACACTACACCAAGAGCCTATAGTTACCAAACACCGAGCGCATATGAAGTCACCGAGTTGAGAGTTACCGAGTACTAAAGAAAAATTTAACCGAGAAAAGAGAAGTTACTCTACCAAGTTACTTAATTGATTGTAAAGCAATAAGGAAATATTTAATACATTGACACAACATTAACTATGAGTATACAATGCACGAAGATCAATTTGTTACATGATCAACGATCGAGATAATTCAAAGAAAAGATCTGAGAAGCAGATTAAGTGGTTAATAAAATATTGTTATTTCCAAGAAAAACACCAAGTACTGAGGTAAAAGCGACAGTCACCAAGTAGAAAAGAAGATCTAACGGTTAAAAAAAATCATATGTGACTTAACGCACAATATTAAAAGGCAATAAATCTTATATTTAAGTGATTATTTAAAGAACAAAATTGACGATAGAGTGATAATACAAAGAAGGTTGATATTGTTAAAAGAGTTATATTGAAGAACAGAGATTAGAGCATAGCACACAGAGCTGATATCTAGCTACAACAGAGAAAATCTGAGTAGTGTTACAGTTTGGTAATTGAGGTAACACATATTTCAAAGCACATAGAGTCTGTAATATCATATCATACTGAGTGTTCCAATCATCCCGAGTGGACAGTGTACCATGTGGAGCAGTGGATTTGGCATACTAGCTAGTAAAGAAAGGACTTAAATTAGATGTTTGTGACATCTTGCCAAAGCAATTAGAAGAGAGTATGAACATAATCAGAAAAGAAAAGATTTTAAACACATTGAATTTTGGTTCATTATTGGATATGAACTGGATATTGATATTGGATCACAACAGATTGAATCACTACTTGCAAAACCTATTAATCCCAAAGCTAGGAGGTATGGCACTTATGAAGAAGTGAAAGTAAGAAATAAGTAGAACATTGTGATACCCAAAGCAATCAAGAAGACAAGAAAAATGATTGATAGTCTATCCAAAACATTAAGACTAGATGAGACATGTGTTAAAGACATAAATGATGAGATCTATTATTGTTTCTGACAAACAACTTGCACTCGTAACTTCACCGAGCATGAGAGGTATTGGTAGGAACACCATATCTTCATTGAAACCAAAAGAAAAGGAAGTTGCATAGATATCTCAACTGAAAGGTAAAACATACATGAGAACCTGGGGAGGAAAACTAGGTGTACGTTCACGGAGGAAGTTAATACTTGAGAATGAGATTGAAATTGAATCAGATAAGGAAGCTGAGTTAACACTTGTAGCATATTTTCTAGAGTTCCACGAAGTTTAGATGATTTTATGGAAGATCTAAAGAATACATGAAGACTTGGAGCTTTTAGGAAAGCAAACTATGAGAAAAGGAATGATGAAGATAAGAAAAATATTGAAGAAGCTATTGTGGTAATACTAATGAGTGACAGATTGACCCCAATAGAGCTATCAAATAAGTTTCCTGAAGAATTATATAATAAGATTGATGCCAGATGGAAGTATGCACTTAATGCTGAAAGAGAAATGAGAGAGATGTCACTTGTACATATTGTTCCTGACCTCGCACCATCTGAGATTAGTGAAGCACTACAGAAACTTGCAAGAAGATTTATAATCAAGGGAAGAGCCCTAAGAATTGTGAATGGAAATATACTATCTGTGGACAAGGAGACTGATGCAAAGTGGAGAGATATATTTGGCATGTCTAATACCAAGAAACCTAATGCAATAAAGAATCAAAGTGAAATCATCATTGATCAGGTAATGGAAAGCACAGGCCAAGTAGATCTAATTGATCTAACCATTGATAATGCAGAAGTAATCATTGAAGATGCATTGGAGGAGATTGATCCTACAAAGGAGTTGTCAAAGGATGAATATGTAATGGATATGCAAGTTCCAGACACCAAGTACATGGATGTAGATGTTGCACCATTGCAGAGTACTTATCCCATATTAGTACAAGTACAAAGTTATTCTGCTATGTAGATTGGTACTACTAAAATTGCACAAGTTATGGCAATCAAGCCACCAATTGACAAAGAAAATGTAAATAAGTCAGAGGCTACCGATATTGAACATAAGAAGGATAAGGAGTTGGAAGCTCCAACTAACACTGAAGGATAGAAGTTGAACACGCCATTAACCGACACATCAAATGTTCAGATTG
This sequence comes from Thuja plicata, assembly GCA_018584345.1. Lineage (NCBI taxonomy): Eukaryota > Viridiplantae > Streptophyta > Pinopsida > Cupressales > Cupressaceae > Thuja > Thuja plicata. The sequence goes on along the minus strand of MU224792.1, from coordinate 509,588 downwards.
ATCCAAAGCTACAAGATACAGAAAAAGAAATGTTGCATGAATCAAATAAAAAAGGCAAGGATGTAGAGAAAGGAGAAACAAAACAACAAGAGGAAGTTAAAGTAGAGGAAAGCATAGCCAGTCACCATACCGAGTTACTAGATGTAACAAAGGCATCGTGTTCTAAACACTCTACTGGAGAGAGTAAATTGAGTGAGAAGAAGAAGAGTAAGAAAAGGAAGCATATCATTGATTTGAGTGAACCTATCATAATACCAACAGGAGACCCCAACAAAATGAATCCTAAGGAATATCCTCTCTATGCCAAGCTAGTTGGAAGAAAATTTGAACAAGAGAAGCTATTATAGAAGAAAAAGAAGGTAGATATACTAGAAGATGTCAAAGAAGTTTTCTAGGAGATTATTCTTAAAGTTACCATTGATGAGTTTGAGCCTCTATTAGACCAGGTCAGAAATATAGTCAAATAAATCAAAGGACCGAACAAGGACCTGACAAAATACATGTTGAAGATTCACAAGGCATCAATGGAGAAGAAATTGATGGAGGACCTACTGCAAAATATTTCTATAGAAAAGGTAACTCTTTCTGAGTTATGACCAAAGTTGAAGAACAATTGTAGTCCATCATTTCATTATTTCAGAAAGTCTATATTATTTCTAAATTTACCAAGGACATTAAGAAGAAGGAGGCAAATACTGAGAAAGAGCTGACTGAGTAGCTTGCAAAGCTAACTACTGAGCCTAGAGAATTCTAGACATATTATTCAAAGATATAGGAACTCATGGGAGTTCAGCTCTCATTGAGACAGGAGAAAGACAAGCTAAGATTAGAGTTGCTTGAATTGCAACTACTAATAATTCCCCATATGCAATCAACGCAAATACATCTAAAGAAAGGAAAAGAACTAGCAATTTTTCTAGAGGTTAGCACCCCGGATACTATAGTTGATCTATCGGCATACATAAATGAATACATTGTGATTCTACAGAATCTCTGAGACACTTGGGAGACTGTACTAACCATATTACAGTAGAGGTATAAACACATTTTTGATATATATGTTTTATTGTTGAGACTTTTTGTCAAAAAAGGGGGAAATATAAATATAGATAGACTTATGAAAATAAAATAAAAAAGAAAATAGAGTAAATAGAAAATGAAAAAAAAAAAGTATATATGTGAAAATGAAAAAAGGAGAAGAGATGTCCATATTTTGTATAGAGAGTAACATCCAAGGGGGAGTTACTAAGTTTTGATGACTTTGAGGTTTTTGTCAAAATGCTCAACTAATGTCAAAGGGGGAGATTGTTATCTCTATGGATATTTTGTTGTCATTAGTTAAGATAAAGTCATATGAGTCAAAAGATTCAATCGGTGAAAGGAGAAAAGTAAATATGACCAAACAGTAATGTACACCGAGCAAGGCAATGAAGTCAGTAAAGCACACAAATACTACAATGAGAGCCCACGGTTACTGAACACTGAGCATAAATGAAGTCACCAAATAGATAGTTACTGAGTACTAAAGAACAAGTTAACCGAACAAAGAGAAGTTACTCTACTGAGTTACTTAATCAATTGTAAAGTGATAAGGATGCATTTAATACATTGACACAACATTAATTGTGAGTATAAAATGCATGAAGATCAGTTTGTTACATGATTGAAACGATCAAGATAATTCAAAGAAAAGATCTAAGAAGCAGATTAAGTGGTTAATAAAATATTGTTATTTCCAAGAAAAACACCAAGTACTGAGGTAAAAGTGACACAGTCAGCAAGTGGAAAAGGAGATCTAATGGTTAAAACAAATCATCTACGACATAACATGTGAGATTAAGAGGTAATGAATCTTATATTTAAAGGATGATTTAAAGAAAAAAATTGAAGACAAAGGAGTGATAATACAAAGAAGGTTGATATTGTTAAAAGAGTTATATTGAAGAACAAATATTAGAGTAGAGCACACCGAGCTGATATCTAGCTACAACAGAGAAAATTTGTGTAGTGTTACAATTTTGTAATTGATGTAACACATATTTCAGAACACATAGAATATGATCAACATTTTTTATTGATGCAATATAGAAGACATTGATAAGTTGTTAATAATATTGTATTGAGAGCTAGAAATCCCAATATTGTGTGGATCCTAACCGATCTGATAATTGTAAAACCTTTAAAAGGATGCATCTCTAAGTATAGAGATTGTAAAATCCTCTAACCAGGTATACCTAACAAGTCTTTGTATACTCTTAACCAGGTAAGATATCAAAATGGCTAAACATTGTAAGCTCTAACCGAGCACCCTTTATACTGCAGTTAGTGAAGGTTGTGGGTATCATCCCCACCGTAGTTTTGTCCTCTAACCAAGGATTTCTATGTAAACAAAATCATGGAGTTATGAGTTCATTTACTTGAATGTTGTTATGTTATGTTTTATAAGTTTTATATTAGTTTCATTTCAAGTTATTGATTTTGGTAAGCAACAAGCAACGGTATATGATTATAGACAGTTCTAGTTATAAAAGTTTTTGTGGTACTAATTCACCCCTCCCCTCTCAGTCCCAACTTTCCATAGTCATCCCAAATTCATCATCAAATTGTAGCTTGTAAAATGAGTATGTGAACATATCTATTCATTATGTTTCTCCCTCATCAAATGCAATTGCACATACTATATCTCCATGATCTTACATTTTATTTGAACTATGTACTTATAGCTACATTCTACAAAGGTTCTATCACCAATTTTCATCTTCATGTTTGGTCAATATTTTCTTGCACTACTTTATACTAATCTTATTGGGGCAAGCTAGACAACCAAGTGTATCTGTCTTGATGAACAACAAAGTTTCCTTTACCTTGCATTTGAAAGCTTGTGAAATATTGCTCACTTGCTCTTTTATATCACTGATTGTCATCCTTGTAATGGGGGGGTATTGTAGCATAATTCACTAAGGTTTTTCCAACATCTTTGACATTTTGGTCAAACCAAGCTCTCAGTTATTCAATTCCTTCTACATCAGGGTCTATCATTAGATGTGTATTTATTGTTACAAGTGTGATTATCATTGCACAAAAAGATCAACATGTCAATGCCCGATACAACCACTATACTTATAGAATCCATAGGAGGCGATTAGTCCCTTGTCATGAATCCCGAGGGGAGCGCTAACCATTTTTCCAACAATCATTGAAAAGCTAGTTCCAAGCCCAACCTAATTTTCAAGGTTTGGATTTCTGATTTTTCTGTCTTGCTATTTTTTTGCCAGTCAAAGTCAAGGTTCTTTTTTACACTCCATGAGTCATATCTTTCTCATCTGAACTCCCTTTTTTGACTTCCACATGGCATTGGAAAACTAGTTCTATGATCTATCTTATTTCATGTGTCTCATATCCAGATTCTGCTCTAAGTAGTTTTTATTCAGTTTTTTTCATTTTTGCAATATGGTGGATATCTTGGATGTTTCAGGTCCCAGGATCATTTTCCTTTCTTGGAATGACTCCTTTTATGTCTTTATTCATATCTCTATAGCTTTCTATCATTCCTAGGTATTGTAGACATCTATTTCTATCACATTTCATTTGTTTGTAAATGCACTGGGATAAAGTGTCATCTGATGTATGCTTGGGAGCTTAGACTTCTTTTTTTTGTACTCGCACTACATTATAAAGTGTTATGGGGGTTTTTTTACCTTTGTCAAGTGAGTTTTCCTTTCATGACATTTTCCTAATGATGTGTGTTAAGAGAGTGATCCTTCCATGACACCATCCTTTATATGTGCTTGTACTTTCTATTTGCACTTTCTATATTCTTGATTCTTCATCATGCAGTTATTTTTGGTAGTTTTCTTCAGTTTACCTATCTTGCCTCTTCCTGCTCAGCATTATGGGGGCATATCTCATGTTGATTCTAATACTTTCTTTGTTTGATGGAGTGATCTATGTATTCAGTATTTCTTCCTACATGCTAGGCGGATGCAGTGGCTGGGTACCTATGGATTTTGGTGAGATGGATAATTTACCATATGGACACTCTTTCATTCATGTTTTGGTGATATCCTTCTATCTTTTATTGATCGTCTCTTTAGGATTTGTTTACAGTCTTCTCTACCTGATCATGTTCTATTATAGTGGAGGTTCCAGCAGTTATTCTTTGACAGTGTTTGCAACTTCATGCTTCAAAGGTGTTCTACATGTTTTTCCTTTGTTCCTATTCTTTTGGGGAATTCTCTAGTTTGGAGGATTCTTCATTCTTTCACTAGGCTTAATCTCTTTTTGGAGTAGATTTTTTCCCATGTGATTTTCTCTATTTCTTCTCTTTATAGAGATTTTTTGTACTTGGGTACCTGATCAATCTTTTTTATCAGGACCCATTTCATGCTTTCAGTAGTTGTTTTTAGGTTTTTAGCTTCTCCCTAAGTTTATCTTAAAGGGCGGTGTTAGAGTAAAAATGTATTTTCACTTATTATTTTAATCATTATTGATTTAATTATTAAGACACCTTATTCACGTATTAATTAAATCATTATTGATTTAACTATTAAGTTACCTTTTTTATCTCTAATTTACTTATGCTAAACTTTAGGCATGTTATAAATAAGTATTCATGCAACCTAGGTTTCTCTACCTTTTTGTGTTCGATCTCCTTTATAAGGATTGATCTCTTTGTATTTTTTAATTCCATTTTTTTTATTATTATTGCATTGAGAGTTTTCTCCATTGTTTGTACATGATGTTTCCTCTTCTAGAGATATGTTGTTTTTGGCCTCCATAACTTTTGCTTCTCTCTTTCTGTGACAGGTTTTTGCGTGTAGGTGATTCTTGGGAGCTGTCGGGTTGAGCTTTTTATCAACTCCAATACTTTGTTTCTTAGTTGTAGGGTCTTAGACTGAAGTTGGTATTTTCAAAACCAAAACCAAACAAGATTCAAAGGGTTCAAACATATGCAATTTTATGAAATAGCTAATGACCTAATTTGAACAGTAAAAATTTGCACCTTGGGTCATGTCATACAAATCCATTTGGCAGTCTGATTCTCATTGCATTAGTGAGCATGTTTGTTCATTCTTGGGTTCTCATGATGAAGTTTGGTCAATTTGATAAGGTTGTTCCAAGGGTTTCTCAGGTTATTTCTCTCACTGTATAGGGGTGGTACATTAGACTCTCCACTATTGCACTATTATTTTCTGGTAAATACTAGTAGTTCTATAATTTTCTAATCGATCAAAACTCTATATCTTCCTACCATTATGATTCATTCATATTAGTAATGAGTACAAAATATAGAAATGGATCAAGCACTAGAAGGATAGTTAAGGTGGATGTAGGGATTGTAATAGAATAAGAAACATGAGAAGGGAATATAAAAATAATAAAATTAATAGAAGGGTCATACATTTAGCCATAGTTCACTAGTTAAGAAAATATTGAAGGTTCATGAAGTGATAGTAGGATGTGAGTGAGATGCATGACATATTTAGCCATAGTTCACTAGTTAAGAAAATATTGAAGGCTCGTGAAGTGATAGTAAGATGTGAGTAAGATGTATGACATATTTCTAAATAAAATTAGTGGAGGCTTTGAAAATGATATTTTATTTAAATAAATATTAATAACTTTAGAACCAACCAATTTCTTAAAGAACTTTCAAATTTCAATAGTATAGTAAGAAATAATTCAAGAAAATATTATATCAATTTTTTACGACTTCATGATCATAATCTTCAATGTAATTTTAATAATAAGAATAATAAAAATACTTATTAAAATATCATTACGAATGTCATTTTTAGTAGATTAAGCCATTTGAGGATCCAACCAAGAACTTTATCTTTAGGAGTATGTAAAGTTTTTTATTAAAGTAAGAATAGTTTTGAATAGTTTTGAAAGGGTCCAAAACCTTATACAAAAACACCAAACAAAAATGATGCATAATAGAATCAATAAACATAATTGAAACCAAAAAATCAACAGAACAACAAAGTAAGGCAAAAAATTAGGCCTAACCAAAACATGTAATGGAATTACAAAACATAACAACCAAAACATAAAATAGAATTACAAGAGTTAGCATCCAAAGGATTGGCATGCATAGGAGAGTCTAACTTAGAAGGTCTAATTTTCCTCTTATGAAAAATTGTCTAAGATGAGTCAACAACTAAATTTGAATCCATAGGATCATGTGGTAGAGAAACCCCATAAGAAGTTCTAGTGCATTTTATTTCATCTTTTTAAGGATGAAGAGATGAAATAGCCTTAACAGGAACATGGATCGTGTGGAAGAGAAACCCCTTAAGAAGTTCTAGTGTATTTTGCTTCATCATTTCAAGGATGAAGAGATGAAACAACCTTAACAGGAACATTATCAATTGAAGGAAGAATAAAGTTTTGAACCGCGACAAATGAATTATAATGTCAATGAAAAACTACTTGATAGAAAATGAAGGTAAAGATCCATTTTAAGATTAAAAATTAGAAAGCACTAAAAACTTTTAAAAAAAAAAAAAAACTCAACAAATAAAATATAAGATATAAAAATAAGGTGCATAGGTTAGATGAAAAAATATTTATAAGAAATAATCAAATCATAAGAAGATATATCTATATTGTACAAATCAAAGAAATCCAAGAAATATTGAAAATAAGATGAGGCAATAAAAAATAGATGTAAAAATAGTAATGAATGAAAGATCATCTCTAAGATGAAACCTTAGGTCATGTAAGAAAATTGGGTTCACCAATAACATAAGAGAAATATAAGCTTCCAATATAATTTACCTAGGATAAATGACTAAACAATGTTCAAAATATCATATAAGAATTTAGATGTTAAATTGGTAAATAAAATAGTTTTAATATAAATAAATAAAATAAAATAAATTTAAAAAAAAAAAAAGAAGAAGAAGAAGAAGAAAACTAAATATAGTACTTGTTTGAATTCCAAAGGTAAAAAACTGAATCTAAAGATCTTTGTAACTAATTGACTAATCCATTAAAAAAATCTCACAAATTATTGACTATTGAAAATTATTCATGCAATCTTTAATATCTAAATTTATAGAAGGATTGGTATGTTAAAAGGACCTTTTGGTGAATCCTTGGTCACATTCTCTTTAACAAACTAATTGTATAGCTCTTATGAAAAGATTAAAAATAGCTAGCTTATATACAATTGACTTTAGGTGGTGATGTAATCCTTCTAAAATGTTATTATATTATTCTAATAAATACTATATAATAAGTGCATCAAATAACCCTACTATGTTTCTTAATATATCCCATGAACCAAATTTATACAAAATTATAGACTTATCAATTTATTAATTACAATGTAAACATACAATTTTCACTATTGCAGGTGTTCGAAATAGTTAAAAGGAGTCTTCTTATTTACCCTTCCTCGTATTTTCAGGATACATTGGCTTAACTTCTTGCAAATCTTCCATTTAATTAAATACAAACGACAGGATATAATTTTCAAAGAAGCCTTTACATTTTTAATAACAATTTATTTGTCCATGTTCCACTTGGCTGATTCCTCCAAGAAAGAGAAGACAAAAAAGGGCATTTACATCTGCTTGGCGACATTAGAATGGATGTATTGCAGGCCAAGGCAAAAACAATGCATACAATATTGAGCATGTAAGAAATTGCGGCAATGCTTCCTTCCTTAACCGCCACTCCTGTTCTCTCTTTAAATATCCTTCAAACCTCTTTCCCTTTTCCATCTTCATACCCACATTCATCTCAGTTGCAATCCAAGGATGGAAAAAGGAGCCACAGAATCTGGTAATTCAAGGAATAACAAATCAGTCTGTTCTCTTTTTCTTTCAAAGAAGTTATGCATGATCCTCTTCTTATTGTTATTGTTTGCTTTGGGGAGTATTGAAATAGGGAGTGCAGGTGAAGTAAAAAGAAGCTGGCCAGAGCTGGTGGGGGCAGATGCAGAACATGCAAAAGCGATGGTGAAGCAACAAAATCCAAGTGTGAGGCCGACAATAGTTGCAGAGGGCTCCTTCGTAACCTGTGATTACAGACAAGATCGTGTTAGAATTTATGTCAACTCCGAAACAAACAAGGTTGTTACAGCTCCCAAAGTCGGTTAATCCTCAGAATTTCATGCAGATGCCCATATGCCCATATACCCATGTTTTGTAGAATTTCAGTTTTTAAAATTTAGGTCTCTATTGAAGCATTATTTCTGTAAAATGACTTCCTATGTAGTTTTCGGGAGTGATGTTTAATTTACCAAGAAGGAAATGCGCGTGTGATGATTTGTAAGGCGCAAGATTCTACGAAATATTTTAAGTCGAGTTTGAATACGCTTGGATGTAAACGTAAATCTTATTTCTATTTCAATAAATTTACCATGTTTGAGAGTGAATAAATATTCATCGTAGATAGCAAATCAGATCAATAAAAACAAATGAAGCAGAGTGCCTCAACAGTTGTTGAAAAATACATATTTGACGATCTATGAGATATAAATATTTATTTTAACATTTCAATCAAGTTTTATGAGATTGTTGAGATATTATGAAAACATTCAAACATATTGTGCTTCTTGTGATAAATTGGGATAAGGGTGTAATTACAAAATAATTTAATATGTATCACATTTCAATTAAGTGTCAAACAATTATCAAATCAGTTATAATAATATTGTATGTCGAAGTAGAACAGTTTATGACTTATGTGTGATCCATTTAACAATGTCTTTGAATGAATTTGTAACAAATCAATAAAGTGAGAGAAAATTCTCTTACTCATTGCACAATTCTTCCACACCTTGAAATTATAGTCACACTAGAAATGAACATTTGCATGTACCACTATGTCAAATAACAATATCAATTTTCTTTTCTAAAATGTGACAATAGAAAAGAGACAACAATAAGCTCGAAAAAAATGAAGGAAAAAGGATGAATCTAAAGATTTTAAAGATGCAATCTTAAGAGAATTTCAAGATTGAAATTATAGAGGAAAATGTGATGATCTAAAAGAAGATGGTGATAACTTTCTCAAGTCTAATTAATTATCATTCTTTTTTTTTATATATAAAAGTGGTAAAACCACTAAAAATTTGTTCAATGAAGAGAAGAGCAAGTACATAAAATCATGATGGTGTTAGAATACTTCAGGGATAACTGAGAGGGGGGGGGGAGGGGTGAATCAGTTATCAGCAACTTGATCTTTATCTTAAACTTATTAATCCAGATTGATACAAAGTAAATGCACATTCAGATAACACATTACATAACACATCAATTTGGTTACGGGGAAACCAAATGGTAAAAACCCCGGTGGGAATTAGTACCCACAAAGAACTATACTATTTATAGTGATCCATGTTAAAAGATCTTCCAACCCTGTTAGGAGTTGTTCATTACAATGCAGTAGTATAGTGACCTGGTTAAGGGTCGAAACCTGTTAGGAGTCTTTTATAATGACCCTGTTAGGGGTGGTGGACTCACTGTCCAAGTGGTGAAGGCTACAACCTTCTGGTTATTTGATACACACTGTATCAAGAAGGTGAACTGTTGTTTGTGACACTGCTTGTTTAATCAGTTCCTTTTGTGCGCCGATACTTTAACCTCTTGTAAAGCACTATAACAATCTTCTCTGTGTTCTGAAAGCTTCTACTTCAATATCTATATTATCAACATATGATAAATATAGCTTTGCTGCTTTAACACTCTGCTCTGCTTTTCTTATCTTTGGCTTTTGCAACTCTTCTTATCACAAATGACCTTCTATAAGTATATACACCAAGTATGAGATCATGGGACCTGTAGGACAACTCTTATTAACATCCTTATCAGCTCTACTAAGCGCGCAAGCATAATTACAACCGCGCAAGTACTAACTGAATAGACGTGTCGCTTCACTAAGTCGGCTTCACCAATTTAATCATAACTTTGCAATCTTCTTGAAATATGTTTGGCGCCTTTAGATTAATATCAACAACTCATAACTCATCATGAATATACACACCCATATCCTAAAGATAGGCGCGACTCAATAAACACGTTACATATGTCGGCCTTAAACCGTTATTCCTCCAGAACTGTAACCGTCAATAACAGAATTACATATCTTTACTGAAACATCATAACTGGGTCTGTGTGTATGAACATAGCATAATAACCATGTCAACAACATGTATCTATCCACGCAAGTCTTCATGTCATCATATGGATAAGTACATACAAAAGTACTATTGTGTATTATATGTTGTCATCAATGACAAACATACAATCAATCAACTATTCAGAATCAAATCTCCAACAATCTCCCCCTTTGGCATTGATGGCAACATATGATAAAAAAAATTTTGTTCATGGTGTCTTCCTTCTTTTACAATCTTCTCAATATCCTCATCAAAGATTTATCTACACTGCTGCAATTACATAGACTGTGTTTTATATGTATAGTCCCCCAGATTATAAGCTCCTTGTATGTGTTCCTTGTTTAGCTCTTTGTTTGTATTCCTTATTTTTAGTGCATACTCCCCCATTGAAATCAATGGCAAAGGGTGCCATAAACCATTATGCACAGGTACTACTCCAGAAGTAGAGTATTCAACCATTCATCAGTCACACAGGACTGATGTACTTGCTACTTTTTCTAATCAGACTTAGGAGAAGGAATGACTCCCAACTTCTCCCTTGGATACTCAAAAGTATCCTTTGCTAAAGGCTTCATGAAAATGTCTGCTAACTGATCTTTTGTGCTTACATAGTCCAATGTCACTTCCTTGTCTACAACTTTTTCTCTCAGAAAATGATACTTGATCTCTATGTGTTTTGTCTTTG
>MU224792.1:435990-450774 GCA_018584345.1 Thuja plicata | reverse complement strand
CATAAACGGGGAGTACCACATAGTGAATATCAATAGCAAAACAAATAAAGAGAGATCAAACACTGCATGCTATCAAAATAGAATGGCAGTGGTGATTCAATGCATCTACAACCTCAACAAAATGGCACCATTGATCCAATAACAGCAAATATATTACAAATTCCAAGCTAGTCACAGTCTCAATGAAATAAACAGTGTATATGTAAAACAATATATGGTGTACAACAGCAGAAAGCATGCAATGACAATAATAACATCATATATATACATATATGTATGTATGTATGTATGTATGTATGTATGTATATGTATATGTATATATGTAAATACATATATGTATGTATATATATATATATCTGTGTGTGTGTGTGTGTGTGTGTGTGTGTGTGTGTGTGTGTGTGTGTGTGTGTGTGTGTGTGTATAAATGTATATGTATATAACAAATAGAGCTCATAATAGGGTCATGTGGTGCTCAAACAGTGAGCTCATAAACAATGCATGATGCCCTTTATTTGTTAGAAGGTTGGTTAAACACATATTTCCTTGACTTCTCATTAGAAAACAGAAAATTTGAAACTTCTCGATTTTATGACCAAGAGCTTAACTCTAAAAGCCACTTTGAATCCTACTCCAAATAACACTATATGAAGAATGGTAATTTGGATTCATGTTAAGTTCCAACTATAATTCTCAACTTGAACCTACATGATATAGTTATAATGTTGATTCTTCTCTTACTTTGCATCTTCATTGTTGATTTTGATATCTAAAAGATTAATTCTCCAAACTTTACCTCAGCAATGTGCATATTATTTTTATAGCATGGATTCAAGCAGGATGCTAATTTGTTGATATTGACTACATGACAGAAAGGCCATCAACATTTCCTAGAAGTGTGTTTAGAGGACTAGGGTTCAATTTGCATACCTTCTAAGGCCTCTATACCATTCCTATATTTCCAGGCATTATATTGAACATTTAAAACTACTGGCATTATATTGAACAATTTCATCTAGTAAAAAAAAAACTGAAGCTCATTATATTTTTTTTTAGTAATATAGAATACCATCGCAATTACGACAGACTCCAGAGAATGACCGACACCGAAGCTATACATGCGATGGCCAGATGTTGGAAATTTCTGACAGTTGGACGTCGCATGTACAATATATCTGTCACACACTCGTCGTAATTGCAATAGTATTAAAGTGTAACAATGACATGCTAAATAGCGTAGCTAGTGCTTATTGCAATGGTTATTGTCATCACAATAATGACACACATAAAATCCATTGGTGGTTTGGACACCAAAACTGCAACACCGACCTATGTCGCTTGCTCGACAGGGTAGTGTCAGAATTGCGACACATAGTTGTCAAAAAAAGGACTCAAATGTACTAGTGATTTGATTAAACTAAGACTGATAGTATCAACTTTAAATTTGATCAAACAAAGGTCAATAATAAAAACATCTAAAGATATCAATTCTGAACTTGATTGAACAAGAATTGATAATACTAACTCCGAACTTGATCGAACAAAGGTCATTACAAAGCTACTGCAAGCTGTGAGGTATCAATTCTGAACTTGATCGAATGAGAATTGACAATAATGACTCTGAACTTGATCGAACAAAGGTCAGTATAAAGCTTCTAAGAGCTTGATAAAGATATAAGAGATTGTAAGCATAGATATCTGGCTTGTTTAGTGTTGAAGCCTTCTATCCTACAGTCCCAACTTGATCGAAGGAAACTATCATGTCCCTAGTCTGTTGATGATGAAGTAAATTTTTTTTTGAGAAAGAATATGATTGATTTTAAGTGTGATCATGCCCCCTTAGGAATGAAATTGAAGAAAAATAGAATGAACTCCCTCTATAGAATGATAGATCAATGGAATAGATCAAATGGATCAAGAAAAAATCAATTAGAAGATGTGATGAAGCGAAAGTGTGTTAAGTGAAAACACAATTTTACCAAGTTGACTACTTGAAAATATAAATTTTGAGTCTGATAAAATGATGTATGACCAAGATTTCAATGAATTATGTGCAATGTGTTGATAGAGAACCCAGAAAACTGATTGCATAAAGCCTGCGAATCATTTTTTGAACATATGAAGCAATTCAACCATTTTGGGAGACTATTACAAAATTTTTACTATGTTGTTAAAAACATCATCCTTGCATTCAATTTCATTCTCGATAGATCTGAGAAGAAAAAAATTGAATTTTGATAGTCCGGGAAGAGTTCTAGAGCTTCTTGATAGCTCAAAAAGGTTAATATAAGTCTCAAAAATCACTTTCTACCTATTCATTTTCACTTTCATCCATAGTAAATATAGAGCTTTACAGAGAAGATGGCGGTCCATGTGGAGAGACATCAATTTGAGCTAGCACATCGACACTAGCACCAGGCCCATTACACACAGCCGGTGAGTACATTGATACCTACCTTTTGACGCTTTCTATTTTTTATTTTGTCACTTTTTGCAGTAGTTAGGAGAATTTAGATTTCAAGTCACATCCCATGTCATGGATCGCATCCAGTTAATCCCATGTCATATATGGTTTTATTGCAAAATTTTGGATCGCATCTTGTGCAATTAGGATCACATCCCGTTAGGAGGTATAGCATCATTTTTAGGAAATTTTGTCCATCCTTTGAATTGTGTCATGTCCTATGAAAATAGGATCGCACCCAGGATCCTGTGTCACATCTGGTCAATTCAAGATCATTTCCTGAATTCCCCATTGCATCCAATAACTTTTGAGTCACATATGGTATGCAAGATCGCACCTGGGAAAAATAGTGTCATTTTCTATAGGAGGAGTTAGTTTTTCCAATTTGTGACTATTTTTCCTCTTTCTGAAGGCCAAAAATACTTAACTGTTAGATTTCTTCATAGTTTCCTTATCTAGGATACTTATATAAACCTGTAATTGTATTCTTTATGACAGATTGATTTTGAGGTTGTGTCTTTTTGAGGACCCTCATCCTACACAATTCCTTGCCTTATCATATTTGTTGACAGATGTTGAGCTTCAGATCATAGGGTGTCTTGGATTGACTTTATTGATAGATTTACCTCTGATATTAGGGTAAATTGAGGGTTGATGACTGCACTTGCTGAGAGATGGCACTCAGAGCACAACACCTTCCATCTCCCAACTAGCGAGATGACAGTCACCCTAGAGGATGTGTGGCATATTATGCGCATTCTAGTGATGGGTTGAGAGGTTTGGTTTGAGTCACACTCTACCATAGTGATTGCATCTGCGTGGAGGTACTTTGAAAATCCATCCATAGTCTGTCGATATCTAACTTGGGACTATATGTGCGATCACTATGATTGATTACTTGTGTATCTTGCTAGATTGACTGGAGGTATACTAATGCCTAATAGAGGACAGCATGATTCATGTGTGGATAGGTAGAGACTTTAGAATAGATGGTTGTTTCTTCACATAGATTTGGTTGGGAGAGTTGTATACTAGCACACATGTATAGAGAGTTACACGAGATCGTATATGAGTATTCCCAGAGTATGACTATGGGGATCTTGATATTGTAGATCTGAGCCTGGGAGCACATCCTAGTGACACAACCAATTATTGGATAGATAGAGAGCACTGGAGGATTTGTATGCATATATGTATTCAGGATTCATCTAGAAGCCCCATCTGGGTAAGCTGGAATACTGGCACCAAGTTTTTGATGAAATCACAATGGTTGAGTGGAGACCCTATTTAGATTGCGAGGAGTGGACCTTAGATAGGCAGCAGATGCCTTACTTCTTCCAGAGTAGATATTTGATCAGTTGGAAGTGGTATGTTGTTGAGATATTCCTTGTTACTTGTGTCCTCAAGCAGTATGGCCAAATTCAAGGAATGTCTCAAGATTTGACTACTTACGCTTGAATCTATGATGAGGAGCCATAGTGGAGAGCTCAATTGGCATATGAGACTACATAGCTTGAGATCAGTCTCATGGTTGCAGTTGGATGGGATTATCTTGTTGATGTTGCATATGTTGGGTGCATGGATGTCTATCTTGCACATCTGTTATAGTTTCCATTTTCTCAGTTTACAACACTGAATGATGTAGCACCTCACATAGAGGATGCCCTAGATTATGATCCTATAGATGATGGACCAGTGAGAGGTAGAGGTGGATCCCAGAGAGATGGTAGAGGTGGGGGTGGTAGGTATGGGAGAGGAGGTGGTAGAGATGGTAGGCACCCTCCCTAGGAAAAAGGTCAGAGACATGGCCGCGATGATAGGGGAGATGATGGAGATGATAAGGGTGGTGGTGGAGTGGGTGGTAGTGGGGAGGACAGATGGACTAGGTTCAGATTTGTGCCTCCATGTATGGATCCAGGTCCTTTAATGACCAGGCACCAACAACAGAAAATACCATCAGGGCAGATGTTGAGTGGAGGAGGGGGACCTTCTGGACAAGATCCTCTTAGGGATAAAGGCAGAGATACTGGTAGGGACAGAGATCTTTTATCACAATGCCAGAGAGAGTGAGAGTATCTTAGAGCTAGGATTACTACTTTGGAGAGCTTATTGGCTAACAAAGATAGACAAATCAAGAGATTGAGATCGGAGAGAGATCAACATGGTGATAGGCTCAGAGCATAGAGAGATATACATGCCCGCACAGCTACTCATTAGGGACAGAGAGCTGCTTATTATTTTTCTTTGTATTGTGTTGCGGTTCCACAATCTTAGAGAGCTCCTCTATACTCTATTGTTGTTCAACAGTTAGAGGGATCTATACCTCCACTAACTCATCATCCTCAAGCCGATGCACCACCTCCTCCTCCTCCAGATCAAAGAGAGGGTGGTAGTCAAACCTAATTTTGTGATTGTATTTGAGATATTTTGTATATTGATCCTTATGTGATCATCCATTATACTGCATACATTTTATACATTTGTATATGATTTATCATGATCTTGTTGATACTCATTGAATATAGTTCCACATTTTTGATATGATATTCACTAATATATATCTGAGATAGCTGCTTTTGATTCTGATATGCTCATTGGTTCTCTGTGTTGATAGATGATTAGATTGATGCACATTGTTATTATGTACTTGGTTTTTGATGATTTAGAATAGATTCATGTGATGACATCATTTATTCTCTTTGATTATTATTGATATGTATATGTGTTAGAATGATTCTAGATGAATATGCATATGTATGTTTTTGAGATTTTCTTTATGCAAATATATGTATGGGTGCACTTAGTATGTAAAAATAATGCAATGTGTGAATGTTTTTTTTTGTCTTTTCTCTTTTCCATTTATGAATGCCATGGATATGCAATGACATGGATATATCAGTAATATAGATTAAGTATTCAAACATGGATTTCAAATGAACTAGGAAATCATTTTGAGCTCAAACCCTTATGTTGTTTCTAAGATGAATCATGCAATCTTAAATGCAGCTAAATGTAGACTTCTAGGACTATTACTGATTTGTATACATTTTAGCATTTTTATCATCATAGGTAATTTGTGTAATGGACATCATTGAATAGTAAAACTGTCACTAATACCTAGAAAGTATCATGAAAGTATGAATACTATGTTTATTGGATGCAATTTTGAAAATAAACCTAAGCATCAAGGCATAGAGGTCAGGATGACTTGTCAGTTATCTCCTTTTTTTTAAGAATCATCTTTTGTTCGTGTGTAATAAAACTTAAGATATGTAACCCGCAATGACCTTCAATATTCATATCCTTGGGTACATAATGTGTCATACACCTTACTTGGATTTTGATTAGAAACGGACAAGAAAATTGATTCAACCTCGTCGTAGTTTACACAGAACAAGGATTGAGATATATGCGACTATCCACTCATGTTGTCACCTTTTACCATAAACATCCAAGTTAGGTGAAATTTATAGGATTATTAAAACAATCACCATACACAGAAAACCAAGAAAATGTTATTCCCCCTATCCTTGCGACTCTTTGTCTTTGAATAGACGTCATGGAGTAACTTAGAAGACATAAAAAGCAACAATTGATAATCACTCAAAGAAAATTCATAACTGCTTAAATGCCCCTAGTTTGAAACATCACCAGAACATAAAAGATTCATAATCAAACCAAGATCATTCTATATGTGCTTAAGTGGTGTTGAGGAATACCATTGATTCATTATTCAATCACAATAGAGAAATCATCAATCGCAACTTGGAATTAAGAAATGTGCTTTTATGTCTAAGTAAGTGGGATAAACATTATCAACAATTGCAATCCAATGTAGTGTTGAGGAACACTATTTTGATGTGGTTGAGTGTGAATAATTTTAGAGACAACCTCAAGTGACCTCTCTATGCAATATTTTGACGTGGTTGAGTGTGAATATTATTATGAATATATAGACCATGACAATGAAAGTCATAAGAAAATGAAGGTACTTTCCCATATTCCCACTCTCTCTCTGCTTCTCTTGCTTCCTCAAAGATATGCATGAAATAGGAAACTAGTTTACCAACCGATGGTAACCAACCATGACATCTACTATCATTAATGGATAGTTAAGATAAATCATTAACTATAAAATATAATGAATAAATATTTAATTTCATTTGAATTAAATTCTTAATTGACACCCTAATAAATATATAATTTATTTATTTATTTACATGACATGAATTTTCAAATTTACTCCTTCACAAGTACCTCCATAAATATATGTAGTAATTAGATTATAAAATCAAAAAATATAGTAATTAGAATGATAAAACAAGGATTAATTAATAGGTCTGAGAGGCATAACAATAAATATATATTATTAAAGATTATTTAAAAATATGAAATAAACAATAAAAAATAAAACATAGCCATAATATAGAAAAGAGAAGTTGTGATCTGCAATACATGAACTTCCGTGTGGGATTCATGTACTCTGATAAGGGAGTCACACACTCTTCATGGTGTTGCCTCATTTAGCTTGTTGTCCTTGATTGCATAGCACTAACTCTTCCACGATAACATGATATTGATGATATTGATGAAATGATGATAGTATGATGCACATCCATTATAGCATGATGATGATAGTATGATGCACTTCCATAACAACATGATATTTATGAAATGCATATTACATTGACATTGAGGTCATGAGAATTTCAAATGTATATTACATTGTTAAGGTTACTCTACTTTATTGATATTGATATGAGTGATTTTGATGTATTGATGAGATGGTATGTTTGTTGATTCAACTGCATTTCAGATATACAGTGATCACTAATATATTTCAATGAATATTTTGAATATGGAATATTTATAAGGCAAGTCTCCAAATACATGAAACAAATATGAAAGAGTTCATGTTCCATCTCAGTGATCATGCCCCATCTTGGTGAGTTAAAAGTTCAAAGTTTAATGACTTAAGTCATTATATTCAAATTATATTCAATGTGGTACCTTTCAATTTATATTCATTTTAAGTGACTAGGAATATTGTTTATTTCATGTTCAAAGACATTGTGACACCTTTGTTAACATGCATGTGGTCGACATTTGATATCGTTTGATATATTTCAATTAAAAGTATATCCTGAAGGTATCGGCATTTGATAAGTCAAATATATGACATAATGTAAGGTTAGGTTGGGTTTCATATCATTCATTTTGCATTTTTTGAAAACCCTAGGCTTGGGTTCTTGAGCTAGGGCACGACCCATGGAAGCTAGGGCATGATCTGAAAATACCCAAGACATGGTCTATAGTAATGTGACATGGAAGAATGTTGGTGGAATTCGTATATGACATGGACATTTTTTGAAGAAGTTATGGTAAGAGACTTTGGACTAAAAACCTGACATTGGTTTTGGTGGTATCATGGAGTTTGTCAGGTGAAACGGGTAGTTGTATAACATATTTATTTACCAAGAGTTTTTCTTCCTTTTTCAATTTAATTTCCTAAAAGAACTTGTGTTTTATTTTGTAAATTCCTTAATCATTTTTGTAAGTATTTATGTTATATCTTAAGTCCATTTTTTTAAAACCTGTAAAGGAAAAACTTTTTGTTTCTAGTCTGTGATAATTGTTTATCTTAATCTTGAGTCATATCTTTCTCTTGAACCATAGTCAGGGATTCTTTGCTTCATCTCTTTTATTAAGGGTTTTTTGTACGAGTTCCTTATTTGGAGTAAATGTTTTGTGTTAAGAAATTTAGAGGTATTTTAAGATACTTGTTGGTCTTTGTTGAGACATAACAGAGAGAAGTGATCATTGTTTAGGTTTTTGTAAACCCTAGTTAGGTTTTCATTCATGAAGGGTTTGTTGAGTTTTTTTTGTCACTGTGGTTAAGTATTAGATTTCTTCTATGTTTAAATGGTTTCTCCTCTATTGTAAGTTGAGGGTTATATTTCCAAACACTAGTTTGGTTTTTTTGAATTAAAATTTTGGCATTTATCTTGCGCGAGTTTACAAAATCATTTTGGTTGTAAAGAAGGATTATTGAAAAGGAGTTGCATGTGAAGTTGAGAAATTTTTGTTATCAGTTTCATGACACTTTCATTTCAATTTCTTGGAAAGAAACATTATATATGCATCATCATGAAGTTTTTTAGTATGTACAAAGAATTTTTTTGATTGAGTTACATAGTTTTGAGAAGATTCATCATTTTGTTCACTATTACAAAGACATTGTGAATATTATAGAAACTACTTTTAAAGGATGACATTGTACTAAATTTATATATAATTCATCATTAAGTGTAAAAGTTCTTGTATGCTTAATGATGCATTGTGTTGAATTCTAAGATTCATTCTTTGTACAAAAAATATGATTCTGAGTCTTAGGTGATGAGAGACCATATAATGTTGTGAAATGAAACAGTGATAAAACTCTGTATGAGATTATCGTATTGATAAAGTTTTGATTTTGCTAGTGAGGCACTTTGTTAGTGAGACATACAATCCAATGAGACACATTTTGGCAGTGTCATTTGTATTTGTCAGTGAGACATTTTAATTAATCCAGTGAGGCATTTCAAAGTATTTTTTTATTCCCCATGAGGCTTGTCCACTCATAATTATTTGTGTTATGGTCTCTTATGATTATGTTGCAGATCCCGAGTTTACATTCATAGTTAGTATAGTCCATTATTGACATGAAGTTGTGATGTTGTTCATTTTGAATAGCTAGAAAATCATTTTGATATGAACATCTTAGTTTAACAAGAAGTGTCATGAATCCCATGCAAGAAATGATAATAACTTTATTGATATATGTCTATCTGCAAAAGTTATCATAATATGTATCATTTTCTTTGATCATAACATTATATGTGTAGTAGTCTTGTTTGTCATAAAAAAGGGGTTGAAGTTTTAATAGGCAAAGCTTTATCATTATTTATTTTCTTGGTCTTTCCATGTTCATGTTTGGTCAAAGTATAAGTCTGATTAAATAAAAGACACGGATTCACCCCCCCACCCCTCCCCCCACCCCGCCTCTTAGTGTCTTTTTGTACTCTGACACACGGATATTGTGAGCTTTCCAAATGTGGGTTTAATAAATTACTTCTCAACAACAACAACAAAAAAAATTATTTTAAGAGAATTTAAAAAGAAATCTCTACCTCTCCTTGTTGATGTCTTTGATAGTCATGTTTGTTGGCCAAAAACCCACAACATAAATTTAGAATTTTAGTTAACATATTAGTCAATAAATATATTTATGAAATTGTAGAACTAGCGAGATCAATAAATTTAAATGAAATGAAATCTTAAGATTCACTCATGGAGAAATTTGGTGGAGACGATCTCCCTATTATCTGCTTAAGTAAAAATGAAAATGAGTAATAAATCAAATCTTTTCTTGTGAAAAATAAAAATGAGTTGTAAACCAAATCTTTTCCTAAGAAATTAGGGTTGGGATGGAAGCCCTAAATCTAAGGGTTCAAATGATTTCTATCTAATGGAGGAGATTAAAAGTGTCCTCTATGAGCTTGTTTACCTATCATTTAATTTTATTTAGTAATTTTGGGGGAAACAAAATTGTTGATTTAATTTTTATTATATTATAATGGAAACTAATGTTTACTTGAAATTTAGTGTTTGATTAAAAAGCTAATTCATTTAAAACTTGTCTAAATGGATATTTAAGTTTTAATTAGCAACATTGTATAAGAGTTTTAATAGAAAAATATATATATTTGACGTTTTATTACTTAGTAAGTTATCTAGAAGAAAATTAGTAAATTACCTTTGTTATTTAGTAGATTTCTATATTAATTATAGTTATGATTTTATTTTTATTCATTTATTCATTTAATATAACAAAAATAATTAAAGATTTATTTTAGTGGGTATTAACACCAAATAATTTGATATGATAAATTGTTATAGTAAATTCTTAATTAGGTATTAATATATTCTAAAATATAATTGTTTAAAGATTAGTGGGTGAGTTTTGGTGTGCAATTTGATTAATCATAATAAGAATAATATTTATAAATCATTTTAAAATAGATTAAGTTATAAGAGATTAAAGATTAATAGACAATTTGTTTATTTATATTTAACAAAATAGATAACATATCATAATTATTTAGAAATGTAATTTATAATTTAATAGAAATATAATATTAGATATTTATCTTATGGAACATGTATTTCCTTTAAATTTATATATTAGTTAAGTCATTAATAAATATATTTTAGTTATAACTCATACAAATTTGATAAAGCTCCCAATATAGATACATGTTTATTATATTCAAGTAATTTACCTTGGCATGTAACATTGATAGAAAATTTATTCTTAAGAGTTATACTAAATTAAGTATGTTGGTTGATTTAAGTTAATTAATATGTCTGTAAGCTTAAATTAGATATATTATAGAATAAAACCTCGACCCAATAATTAATGTTGATAAAGACTACTTTTAATTTTAATGTCAATCTTGTCATTGAGATCATCATGTTCTTGTAGATTAACATGGAGAAACTCAAATTGATTAAGTGGCTTTATAGGTATGCCTACCATTTCTAGGGAGTAAAAGCAGTCTGCCTTATTTCAAAATCTTCTCTTTTTTGCCTTTCGGTGGTGTTTTATGCATGATATGTAATTATTGTCACTAAATACACAAATAATGCATGAAAAAATTGATAATCTATTACTTATTGTTAAGTTATTATTGTTGATGACAATTATTCAATTATGTATTGTCATTGATGTCTACACAAATGTAGTGATGTTACACAAATTTCTATACCCAAACTGAGCATAGTCAGTGTATGTCATGTTCTCTCGGGCATTGAAGAAGACCAAAGTGATTTTAAGTTCTAACCGAATTCACCTGGGCATTATAGTGTTGGTCGGGCATTGAAGGATTTCAGTATTAATCGAGTTAGATATTTAGTGTCAGTCGACTAACAACAGTTTACACTTTATGTTTAATTGGTTATATGCAGCCCACAGACTTAAGTTTTAGTGATTATTTGGAGGGTTATTCAGGTCGACTTGACAAGGCTTATCATATATATAAGATCAAGTTTGGACTGAAAATGTGCATATGTGAAAAACAAGAGCAGAGTTTTGATATGAAGTGTGGAGGCAAAATCAAATGGGATTCTAATTAAGAACAAAACATAGAGAGCTACAATAGAATATTTGATCAAAGAGAATCAAGTGTTTAAAGCCAAAGCAGATATATGAATCAGCAAAGACATTTGCTTCTTCCAACAAGTCAATCCATTGTTACTCTCTAACAATTGTAGTAGTGATCCAAATCTCTTAACAAAGTAGACTTAATAGTCTTTTGTAAATCCTCTCACAAGGTGACATTTCTACATTGAAGTGTTTGAATACCTCTAACAAGGCCACTCCTTACAGGGTGATTAAATCCTCTAATAGGTTCACACCTAATAGTGTGTTATTCTAACCTTAAGAGGGTTGGCTCCTAATAGGGCTCACTTCAGAAGAGTGAAAAATAGTGACCTGTTGCAATTGGTGGTTTTTTCCATATTGGGTTTCCACATTAAACATTGGTGTTGTCTGTGCTCATTTGCTTTATGCTTTATGTTTTTGTATTTAATCACTACAAGATAATCACAATTAATATCTTAAAGATTACTTTGTTACCTGAGTTACAGCAGAAGTGTTAGAATTAATCTTTCCTTGGTTTTTATAAGATATACCAAGTTCTTGTCTCATATTTATAATCCCTTTAATAAGAAAATTAGATATTCCTCCTTAAGAGGATTCCTACACATGGCACACACCAAATGTGAATGTGGCACACATAGATTATAGGAGTTACATGCAAACTCCTCCACTCATATCTACTTAAGAGATGGTTCTCACACACTTCTTAGGGTTCTCATAGGGGTTCTAGGTTAGATTTCTTCTCTCTTCTCTCATTCTCATTCTTGAAATATTGTAATAAGCTTATTGCTCTCATTCTTTAGGCTTTGATTCATATTCATATTATTCACAAGGATTTTTTTCTTGCTTTTTCCCCTTTCAAATCCTTGTGTTCTTGTTTTGGTTCTTGGAGCATTGTGGTGATCTTGATGGTTGATCTATTGAAAGAAAATCTCTCTCTCTCTCTCTCTCTCTCTCTCTCTCTCTCTCTCTCTCTCTCTCTCTCTCTTCCATTGCATACTATCTTGGATTAATTGCTTCTCTTTTTCATTTTACTTTATGTTCCTAAGTTATTTATATCAATTCTTACCATATTCAATTACTGGATCACTAATATATTGCTATTAAAAAAATTTCTTACATTTAATCTAAATATTTAAATTTTTTTCATATCAATTCTTAACCTTTCAATTGTAAGTTACATTATTGTTAAATTTAAATTTCTTGATTCTTATCATTATTTATTCATTGTAATTCATTTCGTTTAAATTAATTTGATCATTTTACTTATTAATCATGTCTACTCTAATTCTAAAAATTAAAATTAATAGTTCTAATTATCATCAATGGAAAACTTATGTTTCCTTTCTATTCTGGTTTAAACATTTACTTGAAGTTGCTACAGATTCTTCTATTGATCCAGCTACCTCTGCTTCACAAGCAGAAAAAGATGCATGGAAAACTAAGAATGAAGAAGCTATTGGTTTGATTGGTCTCTCAATAGTTCCTAATCTTTATGTCTTAATTGGACATTGTACTAAATCTCATCAAGCGTGGGACATTCTACAGCAAACGTATGACAGCTCATCCAAATCCCATAAAATTCAACTCCAAGACAACTTGGAGGACTTGAGGTATACTGATTTTAAAACTATGGATGAATTTTTACTCAACTTTGATGCAATTAAAACTCAACTAAGTGGTGTTAATGTTAGGTTAAGTGATATTAGATTAATTACTATTATTCTTAAAAAGTGCTTTCCTAAAGAGTTTCAGCAATTTATCACTAATATTCCTTCTTAATTAGCTATTCCTTTGTTAGCAAATCAATTAACTTATGTTATCTTTCAAATACTTTTACGTCAAGAAGAGGCTAAGTTAATTTAATTTGGCTCTATCAAAACTAATGATCATGCTTTCATGTCTAGATCTCATAATAATATATCAAATAATCAGAATCATAATAATGGTTATGATAACAATTCTATTAGACCTCATTGTAATTATTGTGGGAAAGATGTTCATGTGATCAATACTTGTTTTAAGAAACTTAAACATGAGAATTCATCTAATCCTAAAACACCTAAATCTCATAATAATAACACTTGTCATGCTTCTACTATTCAGTATGGGATGCCTACTTCTCTTTATGATGATAATACTATTTGGGATGAACCATATGATGATGCCTACTCTTGGAATAACCCTCTTGATTACTATCTTCCTACTCAAAGTTATTATATGCTCTCTCCTTATGATGCAATACAATTTGATGATTCTTTCTCTCATGTTGATGATATTCTTGAACAAGAAGAGGAAATTATCTCTAACTTTCTTAATGTTACTTTGCGAGATATGTGCATTACTCAAGATGAAATTTATAATGATGGTACTAATCCTATGATTTTTTTGGAGGTTAATTATGGTAGCTTCTCTTGATGTTTCATATTATGATGAATATGTTATAGATTTTTTTTATGCAACTGAAGATTGCATTCCGGATTATATGATTAATGATTCGCAATATGATTTTGCTTTCCAAAGTGTTACTGATTCAGCACTAGGAGATCCCAATGATGGGCACTCTACTAGTGGTTCTTGCCTTATTGCAGGCTCAGGTGTTGATCATGCTCCACCCCTATTTTCTACTAGAAATGAATATATAGAATGCATAAATGTATCTCAAGAATCTCAATGGTCACTTGAAGATTTGGGCCCCCCTATGCAAGAAATTATATCTTTGTATTGTCAAAGTGCTATCCACTTAGAAAACATTCTTATGTACTATTCAAGCTCCACCAATCAAGTTGAAGATATACATGATGATCAAGCTATCAACAATATCCTGAAGACTCTTTCAAAAGAAACATCTCAAAATCATTGTAAACATTTGGGCATTATACCTATTGATCTCATCTCCCCAAGTAAAGATTAAAGGGGGATGTTAGAATTAATCTTTCCTTGGTATCTATAAGATATACCAAGGTCTTGTCTCCTATTTTTAATTCCTTTAATAAGGAAATTAGATATTCCTCCTTAAGAGGATTCCTACACATGGCACACACCAAATGTGAATGTGGCACACATAGAGTATGGGAGTTACATACAAAATCCTCCACTCATCTCTACTTAAGAGATGGTT
>MU224792.1:369434-433523 GCA_018584345.1 Thuja plicata | reverse complement strand
CCTTGGTTTCAGTTTCAGGAGATTTGGGTGTGTTTCCTAGTTTCTAGGAGCATCCCTAGATTTTAGGGATGAGACTGCCAGTTATTCCAGGTTGACTGACATCAGTCATAGGCAGGTGACATATTCATCTTTAGCATTTTGGGGTGTCTCGAGTATCCCTTGGCTACTTGGGATATATTTTAATATATTTAAATATTTCCTAATTTTGCATTTAAATAATTTAAAATAAGACTATTTATATAGTCATTTTAGAGTAATAAGGGTATATCTGATGAATTTGAGCACATATGCCTATGTGTGGGGGCTTGTTGGAAAGGTCTTGAATTATCTTAACCTATTTTCACTATACGAAGACCTTTTGGTACCTTGGGTTATGACGGATTAATAAAGTAATATTTCTCCCTAAGTCTAGACGCCATTTATAAGGGAAATGTTATTTTATTATTATTTAATTAAAGTGTAAAGTGGGAATGACCTAATTAGGGTCGAATTGCTTGGAGAGGAGATATAAGGAGTTGCAAACCTAATTTGTGATCATCTTTTGTCATTTTAAAACTTATGCATTGAGGAATTACTCTGGAAGGGCAATTTGGCAACTTGGGACAAAACCCTCAAGTCTGGACTGTTGGGACGCAAACCTTAGCAAGTATTTGGAGTTTGAAGTTGTAATACTTTGTAGTTAGATTTACAGTGAAGGTATTCAATTCTGCTTGGAAATTTTAGTTGACGGAGTTGGCATTATATTCAGCTGGGTGGCCAGCCTATTGCAGATTGGGTGACTCTTCCAGTGGCAGTTTGGTCTTCCTTCTTGGATGTCATTCCTCATTTCAGTGGTGGCAACTTGGTTGAGATAACACAGAGGTTTTCTTGGGCAACGAACTCTCCACTTGGTGATTTCTTCTCATTCCTTCAGTGGCATCACATCTTGTAGGTAGCAGCAAAAATCCATTTGACATATTTACCTTTGTATGCAAAAATCTGAATAATATAGCGGGTATGATTTACATCACTCTCAGATTGTTAAGTATTTTCAATATATGAATGTTGTTATTATTTCTAGTTCAGAATTACTATTATCTATCATTTATTTTGCATATACTATCAAAAACACCAAAAAAAACTTGAAAACAAGAAAAACCAGACATTAAAATCAGAATTCAGAAATTCCAATCAGAACATTAAACCGCTGGTCAAAGATTCAAACATTGCAATTTCTTGGTATTTGGGATTGGGGATCTTTCAGTGGTATTAGAGCCTAAATCCAGCCAGCCTGTAGGGTTTGTGGGATTCTATCACAGGTGACTGCAGAAAAAGTTATAATAATTCACTTTAGCAACTGGGTAGTTGATAAAAAGTTTTGATAAATCATTCCAGCATATGGGTATTTGATAAAAGGTTTTGATAATTAATATTAGCAACTGGGTAGTTGTTAGCCTACACATTTATGCTTTTAGTTGACAGCTGGTAAGACAATAATGGCCAGACAGAAAAAACCATCAAATAGTTTGTCTAAATCTAAAAGACAAACTGATGCCTTGGGTAGACAGTGGGATCGTAGTCAGGATATTCAAAACAAACTTAGTGAACAGTTGTCAGATCTGGCTACCATTGACAAGGCGGCTAGATATATGGTTTCACTCTTGTATAGATCTTCTTCTCGCAGGACACAAGATATGAGATAGGTTGACACAGTGAGGGAGGTCAGGAGAGACCTGCAAGATGATTTCACAGCTGCACATGGGCCTAGTACATTAGTTCCTGAGATCAGTGCCCCTCCAATTGAGTTACCCCATACCTTTATTGTAGGATCATTACCTATGTTAGTGGATGAGCACACAACGGTGACACAGGCTGACAATTTCATGGAGACTCAGCACTCAGTTGATGGTTCGGTGATACAGCAAGAGTTGACACCTACAGTTGATGTTCGTACTGTACCAGATTGTATTATAGAGATAGCCAGTGGCTCCAGTTCACTTTGTCAGGAGGATAGTCCTATGATTTATGGTGAGGGAGTTGTTGATAGTGGGAGTGTTGTAGTATTGGAGGATATGACGGTGGACTCTGGATCACTAGAGGAGGAGGATACCACATTTGAGAATTGCCTTGAGGTGTTGGAATCAGATAGTATAGATTTGGATAGCAGCAGTCCCGAGATGGGGTTAGTGCAGGAGATGTCAGTATTCTCTTGTGTTGATTACTTGAGCATGGATTCCGCATGTGGTGACACCAGTGTTGGGCTTGAGACAATAGATGCAGACTCATGCCAGCATGACTCAGATTCATTTGTTAGTAGGGAGCCAGAGGAGGTTCAGTCTGGGTCACCTGAGGAGGTAGAGCCCTTGCTAGCATCTTGGTTTTCTTCAGATACTTCCTATGTGACTCTGGAGGATGACTCCACTAGTAGTGAGTCATGTCAGTATCAAAATTTGGGAGAGCACTCTGAGTTATTGGTGAGTGCAGATGGATCTCGGGAATTGGATGGTTTAGCAGTTACAGAGGATGGGGTAGTTGAGTGTGTTGAGGAGGTAGATTCTATTGTAGCTTCCTCAGGTATAAGGGAGTTTGATGGAGATGTGTTAGCTACTAGTACTCCATTTGAGGATGGGAGTTCAGTTGTTAGTTCTCAGAGCTTAGATGACAACACACTGGGGGATAGTATTTCTGAGAGGAGTATGTTGGTTACCACTCCTATTCACATTATAGACAGTGTGCCAGGGGTGATGCATAGGAGGCCTATTATTCAGAGTCATCATGTGACTAGTCAGTTGAGAGTCAGCGAGCATGATATTGTTACCGCACTCAAGCATTTTGATGCTTCTTGACAGCTACTAGCTATTCATGGATGGGGTTCTCCTATGGATGATGAGCATGGCAATTGTTACATGTCCTTGATAGAGATTCATTCCTTATGGGAGGCTATTAGGATTTTGTGACAGGATTATTTACAGTTGGTAGCCGACCAAGATCACTTAGTTGAGTGGGGGAGTACGGCATATGAGGCTCTAATGGATAGAGAGGAGGAGGTAAGTGAGCTTACTCAAGAGCTCACAACATCTTTTGTGGCTTTAGAGGGCACTCGGTTGGCTCTACGGGAGTCACAGGGATGTTTAGCAGAGGTGACTATGGAGTTAGATAGATTGCGGTCTACACCAGTACCTGTTCCAGTGCAGATACACATAGTGGTGACTGGTGATATGATGACATCCACGGTTGGGGATAGTAAATGTGATGGGGATGTAGTTACATCTACTCATGCCTTGAGCTTTACAGTTACTGATGAGATGAGGGCAACTGCGAAAGATGCTGGAGGGATTACTAAAGTGTCAGATCCTCTGGTAGCTAGTTCTGAGCTTGATGATGCAGAGAAGATCCTTGAGAGTTCTGAGAGGGTAGTGGCAGAGACTTCAGAGAGATGTCAGATTATAGTTAATGACACCACATCATCTTCACATGAGTTGGTTGAGGTATCATCCAGTTCTGGCATAGAGTTGATTTCTTTTTATTCACCCCACTTAGCTATGAGTGACCAGCCTAGTGCTACTTCAGGGGGATGGAGAAATCAGTTGAGAGTCAATGGTGAGAAGGTTGACCACTCTATCTTTCTATGACTATACTTATAGGTATGTAGAGTACCTCATTTGGCAAGTCGAGTTTGAGGAGAGGCAGTATGGCATTAGTACTGGTACTCATTTGAGTGACTTCAGGTTCATATTGAGGGCTTTATCAGCACTTAAGTCTAAGTACATGAAGATGTTCCATGATAGAGACCATGTTGTTAGGTATGTTGCGAGACTTGATAGTATGGCTACTCAGTCAGCTAGACATACTCAGAGGTTTGAGCCCTCTTCAGGTTTTCAGGTTGTTGATGATGAGCCTCTGCCAGAGATCAAAGCATTTTATCACCGTTACACAGTGAGGAATGCTCATTATTTTTCCTTCGACCCATAGGTAGAGGATTTGGTTGCACGTAGGTGTGGGTCAGCCCCAGGATGGTACCATCATTTATGGGATGGTTTTTCTTTGACCTCAGGTGTTGGGTGTTGCAAGTCAGTGAGAGGTGACTTGCAAGATAGCAATTTGCTTGGCAGATGTGCAGTTAGAGGATGCCCTAGTTTGGATACAGATACTTTTGGCCATATGCTTCGCTATCAGGCAAATGATTTACACACTCAGTACAGTGCAGTAGGGTGTGAAGGGGAATTTCAGTGGTATCAGTGTGTCAACAATATTGGTCACCCATTCATCTTGGTACATGATGGTTATGAGATTCATTTCTCTTGGGATCCAAGCAGAGACAGATTCAGTACAGGAGTGTGGGTGAGTGGTTGTTATGGGTCTCTTTACAGAGTCATCCCGTTTGTTCTTCAGAGGATGCTACAGGAGCCTACACATTGTGCTAGGGGCATGGCTTACAATTTTTTATGGGATCCAGGTGGATTGTGATGTTTCTTGTTCTGGTGATTTCTTGAGGACAAACACTCTCTGGGAAGGGATGATTGTCATGTCCCCTTTCTAGAGTGGACATCAGAGATGGAGGAGTTGGCCTATCATTGGATTCTTGTAGGCTAGCAGAGATGGATAGGGACTCATTCAGTGCATACAGTGACTGAATTTTGACTTTACAAGTAGTTTGGAGCCAATTTGGTGTAGTTCATGGATTTTAGGGGATATCCCTACTTTTTAGGAGGATGTGGCAGTTTCCAGATGTGAGGTCCCACTGGACCATTCCATGGGCTTAGTTTCAGGATGACAGGGTGTGTTCCCTAGTTTCTAAGAGCATCCCTAGATTTTAGGGATGGGACTGCCAGTTGACCCATCTCATTCGGTATTAGTCTGTACAGGTGACATGGTGGTAAATATAGTGTTGCAGTGTAGTTCCTTGATTTTAGGAGGCAGTTCCTACCTTTTAGGAGGGAAATTCCTACTTTTTAGGAGGTGGTGTTAGCTTCCAGATTTGAGGTTCTATAAGGTCATCCCTTGGTTTCATTTTTAGGAGATTTGGGTGTGTTTCCTAGTTTCTAGGAGCATCCCTAGATTTTAGGGATGAGACTGCCAGTCATTCCAAGTTGACCGACATCAGTCATAGGCAGGTGACATATTCAGCTTCAGCATTTTGGGGTGTCTCGAGTATTCCTTGGCTACTTGGGATATATTTTAATATATTTTAATATATTTTAATATTTCCTAAGTTTGCATTTAAATAATTTAAAATAAGACTATTTATGTAGTCATTTCAGAGTAATAAGGGTATATCTGATGAATTTGAGCACATATGCCCATGTGTGGGGCTTGTTGGAAAGGTCTCAAATTATCTTAACCTATTTTCACTATACAGAGACCTTTTGGTACCTTGGGTTGTGACAGATTAATAAAGTAATATTTCTCCCTCAGTCTAGATGCCATTTATAAGGGAAATGTTATTTTATTATTATTTAATTAAAGTGTAAAGTGGGAATGACCTAATTAGGGTCAAATTGCTTGGAGAGGAGATATAAGGAGTTGCAAACCTAATTTGTGATCATCTTTTGTCATTTTAAAACTTATGCATTGAGGAATTGCTCTGGAAGGGCGATTTGGCGACTTGGGACAAAACCCTCAAGTCTGGACTATTGGGATGCAAACCTCAGCAAGTCTTTGGAGTTTCAAGTTGTAATACTTTGCAGTCAGATTTACAGTGAAGGTAGTCAATTTTGCTTGGAAATTATAGTTAACAGAGTTGGCATTATATTCAGCTGGGTGGCCAGCCTATTACAGATTGGGTGACTCTTCCAGCGACAGTTTGGTCTTACTTCTTGGACGCCATTCCTCATTTCAATGGTGGCAACTTGGTTGAGATAACACAGAGGTTTTCTTGGGCAGAGAACTCTCCACTTGGTGATTGCTTCTCATTACTTCAGTGGCATCACATCTTGTAGGTAGCAGCAAAAATCCATTTGACATATTTACCTTTGTATGCAAAAATCTGAATAATATACCGGGTATGATTTACATCACTCTCAGATTGTTAAGTATTTTCAATATATAAATGTTGTTATTATTTCTAGTTTAGAATTACTGTTATCTATCATTTAGTTTGCATATACTATCAAAAACACGAAAAAAAACTTGAAAACAAGAAAAACCAGACATTAAAATCAGAATTCAGAAATTCCAATCAGAACATTAAACCGCTAGTCAAAGATTCAAACATTGCAATTTCTTGGTATCCAGGATTGGGGATCTTTCAGAGGTATTCCTATTTTCAATCAACCTGAATTAGCAATATGCAAACAATGTCAAATTGGGAAGATGAGAAAAACTAGTTTCAAGAGCAAGAATTACAATATAGAAGAAGTCTTTGAGTTTATACATATAGATTTGTGTGGACCAATTGGAACAAAAAGTTACACAGGTGAGAATTATTTCATTCTATTTGTTGATGACCATTCCAGAATGATGATTTTTATGTTTCTCAAACAAAAATCAAAAGCTTTTCAAAAGTTTAAGTGGTACCTTGCCAGAGTTGAAAAGGAAATAGGAAAGAAACTTAAATGCCTAAGATCTGACAGAGGAGGTGAATTCATTTCCAATGAGTTCAATGAATTCTGCAATGAAAGAGGAATCAAGAGACAAGTATCTTCCCCAAGCACACCAAAGAAAAATGGTATAGTAGAAAGAAGGAACATATCCATTATGGATTGTGCAAGAACCTTGATGATTGAAAAGAATGTCGTTACCAAATACTGGAACAAAGCCATCAACACTGCAATTCACACCTTGAACAGAGTTCAACTGAAGAAAGGTACTAAGAAGACACCTTTTGAATTGTGGTATGACTATAAACGTAATGTTCATTATTTAAAAGTATTTGGAAGTAAATGTTACATCTTGAAGGAAGCAAGAAATGGAAAATTTGATGTAAAAGGAGATGAAGGTATATTCCTAGGCTACTCCTGTAAAATCAAAGCATATAAATGTTTGAATCTTACAACTCATAAATTCATAGAAAATGTGCATGTAAATATTGATGAGTTTGCAAAGAGGAATGAAGAACAGAGCAGTAAAGAGCCTAAGGACTATAGGAACTTTTTATATTATGAACCTGATACTATACCTAAGACACAAGCAATGGTGATTGGACATCAACCATGTCAACCACTGAATTCATCAATACAAACCTTGTTG
This sequence comes from Thuja plicata, assembly GCA_018584345.1. Taxonomy (NCBI): domain Eukaryota; kingdom Viridiplantae; phylum Streptophyta; class Pinopsida; order Cupressales; family Cupressaceae; genus Thuja; species Thuja plicata. The sequence continues at coordinate 426,356 of MU224792.1, read as the reverse complement.
CAACCTGTACACCCCGAGCTTCTAACTGTTGAAACTGAGTCACAGACAAAGGGAACCAAGTCTTAGACTGAAGAAACCAAGTCACAGACAAAGGGAGCTGAGTTTTAGACAGATGCACTTGAGTCAAAGACAGAGGCACCCGATTCTTAGACAGTGGAACCTGAGTATCAGACAAAAGAATAGAACATAATATTTGAGCATGGTGAACCTAGTGGAGAAAGTCTAGAATCAAAGAGGAAGGAACCTATACTTGCAAAGTATGTCAGAAGGCATCATGCACCTGAGAAAATAATTGGAGATCAAACAGAAGGTATAATGACAGGGAACAAAATTGAAGGTACATGTTTGCTTAGTGAAATTGAACCTAGAACTATTAAAGATGCATTGCATGATGAAAGCTAGGTAGAAGCCATGAATGAAGAGATTTATTAGATAGAAAAGAACAAAACCTGGACTCTTGTACCAAGACCAAAAGACAAGAATGTGATTGGTACTAAGTGGGTTTTCAGAAACAAGATGAATGAAAAGGGAGAAGTTTCCAGAAATAAAGCAAGATTAGTATGTAAAGGATGTGCTCAAGAAGAGGGTATTGATTATGGAGAAAAATTTTCTCCAGTTGCAAGACTTGAAGGATTCAAAACTCTTATGGCATATGATGCACATGATAAAGGATTCAAGGTATATCAAATGGATGTAAAATCTTCATTCTTGAATGGAATTCTTGAAGAGGAAGTCTATATTGAGCAACCTGAAGATTTTTTAGATCCTAACAAAAGGAATATGGTTTGCAAATTACATGAAGCCTTGCATGGACTGAAACAAGCTCCTAGAGCCTGGTATGAAAGATTGCATGGTTACTTGATATGTATTGGATTTCAAAGAACTAATGACAATAGTAATGTGTACATCAAAAAAGGACCTTAGAACAAGATACTACTAGAAAAAATATTTATTGATGATATACTATTTACTAGACATGATGATTTATTTAAAGAATTCTCCAAAGCTATGAGTAAGGAATTTGAGATGTCTATGTTTGGAGAAATCAAATTCTTTGTTGGTTTACAAGTTCATAAGATGAAAGATGGTATCTATATTACTCCATCTAAATACATCAAAGAGATATTAAAGAAATTTGGGATGGAAGATTCCAGACCAGTTGGGACACCTATGTCTACTGGACATAAGTTGTCTAAGGATGATGACTCAAAGGAGGTAAATCAGACTACCTACAGATCCATGATTGGTAAAATTCAATATGTTGTTCACACTAGACCTAATATTGCATTAGCAATCGGTATTGTTTCAAGGTTTTTAGCTAATCCTAGAGAGAATCACTTAATGGATATCAAAAGGATTCTAAGATATCTTAAGGGTATTGAAGACTATGGATTATGGTATAAGAAAGGAGGAAACTTTGATTTGAAGAATTTTACTGATGTTGATTGGGCATGAAGCATTGGTAACAGAAAAAGCACAAGTGGTGGAGCATTATTTCTTAAAAAGAGGTTAGTCTCCTGGACAAGTAAGAAAAAGAGCTGCATTTCTCAGTCTACAACAGAGGCAGAGTATGTTGTTGCAACAATGAATTATTCAAATATCGTATGGTTCAAACAACTATTGTCAGGTATGAAGGAAGAAATTAAAGAACCATTTATTATCTACTGTGACAACACTAGTGCTATTAACATTTCAAAGAACCCTATGATGCATACTAAGACTAAAAATATTGTAATAAAGTATCATTTCTTGAGAGAATTGGTTCATGACAAGGAAGTAAGATTGGAATATGTGAACACTAAAGAAAAAATTGTAGACATATTCACCAAATCATTACCTAAGGATGCATTTTTTAATCTTAGAGGAAAGCTAGGGGTGATTCCCCTAACTGAAGCTCACTAAAACATAGTTTAGTGATGCATCAACCGAGCTAAGAACAGATTTAACATGTTGATGCAGATTGTCAGAGCTTATTGCATATGAATCAGTACATCAGGTACACTACAATTCATTGGTTAGTGTCTTTGGCATTGGTTGTCAGAGAGGGAGAGTTTATTGATGTCATGCCAAATAAATTATTGAAGGAAAGAGACTATTGATGACAGAAGGGGAAATTTTATCAGAAATAGAGATTCATGTAAGAGGGAGAGTTTCTTGAGAGATTTTGAAGACATGGGGAGTTTTTGGATGAGAATCAAAATGAAGCTAAGGACATTAATAAATATTATTTTTATCTTTATTGTTGTTGCTCTATAATTCTTTGTATTATGACATGTTGTGTTGCCATCAATGCCAAAGAGGGAGATTATTGATGACAATTATTCAATTATGTATTGTCATTGATGTCTACATAAATGTAGTGATGTTAAACAAATGTTTATACCCAAACTGAACACAATCAGTGTATGCCATGTTCTCTCAGGCATTGAAGAAGACCAAAGTGATTTTTAGTTCTAACCAAGTTAACTCGGGCATTACACTATTGGTCAGGCATTGAAGGATTTTAGTATGAACCGAGTTAGATATTTAGTGTCAGTCAATTAACAATAGTTTACACTTTATGTTTAATTGGTTATATGCAGTCGACAGACTTAATTTTTATTGATTATTTGGAAGGTTATTCAGGCTTACTTGACAAGGCTTATCATATATATATATATATATATAGGTCAAGTTTGGACTGAAAATGTGCATATGTGAGAAACAAGAGCTGAGTTTTTATATGAAGTGTAGAGGAAAAATCATATGGGATTCTGATTAAGGACATAACATACAAAGCAGAAATAGAATATTCGATCACTAAGGATCAAGTGTTTAAATCCAGAGCAGAGATTTGAATCAGCAAAGACAGTTGCTTCTTCAAATAGGTCAATCCATTGTTACTCTCTAACAATTGTAGCAGTGATCCAAATCTCTTAACAGAGTAGACTTAACAGTCTTTTGTAAATCCTCTCACAAGGTGACATTTCTACATTGAAGTGTTTGAAGATATCTAACAAGGCCACTCATTATAGGGTGATTAAATCCTCTAATAGGGTTGTTGGTTGTATTTCTAATTTTTTCGTTTGGCTAAATTTTTTTGAAGTTCTCGGTCATATCTGAGCCTAAAAGTTAAAAATATTGTCTAAAGTTGTCAAAATCCCTCTGCAAAGAATGATCTTCAAGCTAAAAAATCAAGAAGGATTGCAAAACCCTAAGCTCTAGGTCAAAATTTCATGCATATTCAAGATAAACCCTAGTTCATTAAAATCCATTCTATTTCATTGTTAATTTTTTAGAAACCCGATCACTTAAGTCATGTGTTTTATTTCATATCATTTCCCTTAAGTCGTGTTGTCTGGTTATAATCAGAGAATATTCTTTTTCTTTTTGAGACTTGATGATTTCCTTTAAGTCAGGTTGTCTCTATGAAAAATGAATATGCCTTCAGTTCATATGAGATTTCATGTGAGCCATAGATGTAGATCTTTATCCTGCGTTGGTCACAAAGTCTCTTTGAAAAACCAAAGTTAAAGAATTTCATGGGCGACTTCAAGTCTACTCAGCCCCGTTGTCTTGAAAAGTGATCAGGGTTGCAAGTTGAGTTAATGTTAATTTCATATAGTTGCGTAATCCCAAAGAAAATCAAGAGTTAATTCAAAAGATCTGAGATTTAGTGATAGTTGTCGATCTAAAGTGAAATACTATGGAGGTCGCGAAGTCTCGATGAAAACTCATGAGTTAAGAAATGTATAAGCGACTTCGAGTTTTCTCAATCGTGGTGTCTTTCAAAGAAACTAAGGTTAAGAAAGTGATTAAAGTCCTTTAGTCACATGATCTCTTTTAAAATCCATGGTTAATTCAAAGCTAAAGAGATTAAGTGACTGACGTCAGATTGAAGATAGATCATGTGGCTAGTGTGAAGTCATGATAAGAAAGTTGTAGATAGATGAAAGATAAAGAGATATCACGACTGCCGTCTAATTTGAAGAAGATCTAGCGGTTTGTGTTAAATCATGAAAGAAACCATGAGTTACTAAAATCTAAAGGTGATAGCAAGACTCAATGAGTCATGAAGTTGCAATAAGAACCATGGTTTTAAATTATTTTAGTTAAGATTAAGTGTGTTTTCAGTGAGAAGATCTGAGCCGTAAAGAAGAGAAGATCTTGTGGATGGCGTGTAGTCACTTTAGAAAGTCAAAAGGTCTAAGAACATTGCAGTGACTCAGTGATGATGATTCAGATCAAGACACATGGCTAATCTTTCAAAAGCATAAGGTAGTCCTAAATTTTCATATAAAAAGATGAAAGTACAAAAAGTAAACGAGATTACATGTCGGTCATTCGATTAGAAGATGATCGTGTGGCAGTAGCGTAATCTCAAAGAAACTCAGGGTAAATGAAATTTCAAAGTGACAAAGAGATTACATAGTCATGTAGTCTCTATAAGAAATCTTAGGTGTAAGATAAAGCCTTTAGTCGCAAAGTCTCAAAGAGAAGGAAAATTAAATGATTTTACTCAATGATTAAGAGATAGTCATCGATCTAAAAGAAGATCATGTGGTTGTTGTTAAGTCTTAATAGCTAACTAGAGTTGATGATAATTCTTCATGATAACAAGATCATACAGTCCTATAGTCATTGAAATAAACCAGAGTGAGATCAAGGTAATACATGAGGATTTCTCCGTGCCATGTTAACAGTTGACAGCCAATAAGAATGAAGAAGTTATGACAACGTGTTTTAAAAGATTGCTAAGTTGTTCCCAAAGAGCCAATAAGATCAAATCTTGATCTCTTTTCGAATTTAATTAGGTTTTTATATGAAAAGTCATCAGTTGAATTGATCATATGTCAGTTTGAAAAACCACGGCTAGAAGCAAGAATTGATTTCACAATACGCGGGAGTAAAGATAGAAAAGACTGAATTGTGAATTCATGAAAGAGAGTGGTGCATTTATAGGAATTACTGTTATCATTTCATCTTACTAGTTTTCAACAATCCAGAGCTCATAATTTGCATCAGTGCTTTGTATTTTCAGTAAGAACAGAGTAATCAAGGTCTACATAGTGAATAGAGAATATTTTCAATCCAGAATCCAGTGTGTAATTTTCAGTGTTGAAGGTTTGAAGTAATCCATAGTGAAAAGTGAGAGTTTGGAGAAGATTTGTTTCAATATCGGTAATAGAAAGAAGCTTATCAGTGACAAGTTACATCAGAAAACATGAGCAGAGCAGTGAGCATCACCTCTACCAGTGGGGTAAGTGGAGACGATGATGATGTAAAAGGAAAAAGGAACTATTTAGAAGAGTTCATTCAACTGCTCCCAGGCTCCAATAGTGGAAAAAAGGTAAATGATGGGTACTTAGGAGATAATTATGCATACATTAGAGATGCCAAGACACCAGATTGTTTTGGTTATCATTTATTTAGTTATTTTCATAAAAATAGTGATGGTCCTATGCCCATTTCAAACCCTTGGACCTGTGGGTTAGCCAAATTGGTTGTCCCAGATGTATTTGTGGATAATGGACTTGATCCTAGAGTTGGCCAGTAGGTATCATACTGTGTCAAAGACCATCAAAAAGGATGATGGAACTACTTTGGTAACCTTAGATCAAACTTCATTCATGAAATATTTTGATATCTACAACCCTTGTTCTATAGAAATTAATTTGAAAGCCCTAGCTGCTAAATATACAAAACAAGCAAAAATTATAGCGAGAATGATTCAGGCTCATAAACCTAAAGGCACTAAAACTACATTACCCCTATTCCAAATGATCCATCACCATAGTTGTACAAAGACCTAGATTTCTATATGAAGTATATATCTTATGCCCTATGTAGAGTTTTGGGTGTAGACAGTGGGAGAGAAAGGGTATCAGCATATATGTTGATGATAATCCTAGAGTTGCGAAGCCCCTATGTGAGCATTGACTATGATTACATCTAGTATGTAATCGACAAGATGCACCAAGGATTTATTGATATTCAGAGCAAGGTAGGAAGCCCTAAGTTCCTGCACTATTCATTGCTCATGCATCTCATCATGTTCTACAACTTCAATATCATCGACCAATTCAATTTACAACTTAGAAGATTCTATCATGGACAAAAAAACCTTGTGCAATTATGGTTAAGAATATGGAATTATACCTCCAAGGAGCAAGAATTTTGTGCATTTGAGAATTGGGTAGTCTACCCATTTTTGAGTAATTTAGGGGTAGATATGACCAGACTTTCAGTAAAAGTGTTGCAATTATTGAGACCTTGTCAATTTGTTGACAAATGGAATGGTGATCATAACTAGGGTGACTTCTATTGTCACCAGAATTTTACTCTAATCAGAGTATATGGTTGTTCACAACCACCACATATTTTTCCATATAGAGTACCACCAAGAATTACAATAATGGAATTTTTGTGGCAACTTATGTTGACAGATAGAGTGCACTTGGAACCCCATAGGAAGGGAACTTTCACTCCTAGGCAATTCATTGCCTCAGATTTTATAGTGGCAAAGAGGGCTTATGACCCTGTCAATGGATGGTTAAGGCATTATAGGATGAATGTTTCCTTGTATAGATATATTGACATAGAAGGATTTATTGAAAGTACCAAGAAACTCTTGACACCTACCATTCCAATCACCAAGAGGCATCAACCCAGTGAAGAAGAAGATTTAATCAAAAACCTTGTTGAAGAAGATGTGATTGCATCCAGGTTATCAAAGCATCATGATTTAATGGATCTGGAGCAGCAATTGAAAAGGAAAGGAATCCAATTTGGTGGATTTTTCCCAGGTATGCCTTACCTGCAAAGATTAGAAAAGATGATTGAGAACCATAACTTGCTCAGTAGTCAAATTGAAGAGCAAATTGATGATAAAGATAGAGGTCTCAATAAACAATCATCATCAGAGTATAGTAGTAGCTATTCTATCCATAGTCCACCACCCCAAGATAAGCCACCCTATAATGAGGAAAACATTATTGATCTACCTCACCCACGTGACATCATAGCTGGAGGAAAATCCTCCCAAACTTCCAAGAAATAATTCTAAGGCCACTTCGCCTTCCTAGCCCCAGACAATGAATAGTGACTTGTGGACCCTTAAGTTCAATGGGTCCCAGTCTAAACAAGGCTGTGGAGCCAGAGTGGAATTGATCAACCCATGGGGGAGATCCTTCCTCGCCCAACTTTCCCCTTAGAATAGTAGGGAACCCACCCAGGCCCAGTGCGCATGCTCTATTCTATATGTAACATTCATAATCTAAAAGGGGGCCACCCCAATGCCTGAATGCCCTACTATTCTAGCCAAGGTGCCCTACCTAGAAGATGTAGAAGGTTTCCCCCTCATTCTATAATGTCAAGGTGGGGTTCAAATCCCTATGCATCAAAACCTAGTTGGCATATGCGAAGAACTTTCAAATAAAGTGGATTAGGTTTATTCAGAGCCATGTTCACAACATGCATGATATGAGTTAAACCCTTGACTTCAAGGTGTTTGTGTTTCGGCTTGAGGTTTCCATCCACGCAAAGTGCCTCATATGCTTGATTCATCTCTAATGTGCCTAGCTACTAAATGGTGCAATGATGGAAAAAAAGAGGGACAGAAGCACATGAGGCTGAGGTGCATGTATAGCCTCCCCAAAAGAACAAAAGAGTAGAAGTAGGGGAGCCCTCTATTGCAAAGACACCCAAGATGAAAAAGGATAGAATTGGTGCCCTATTCATAGGGACTAGTGCTTATGATCATCAACTAAGAAAGTTGAAAAGAGAGGGAAAGAAACAGATGGAAGACACTGATGCTAATGTAGAGATGCCCCTCTTATTATGCCAAGATGAAAGGGAATTACAGCAAGTAGAGTTCCTAAAGGATGATAAGTTCATCAAAACTAAGGAGTTTAAGGACTTCCTGACATGGGAAAAGCAAGAACAAGTTGTAGCACAATTGAAATCACAAGGAGGAGAGGTAATTATGAGTGAAGCATTAAAAGTCCTCCAAGCATATGATCCAAAGTCAGAAAATTTGACTCCTGATGAAGCTAGGCAGCTTGTGAAGTCTAGTGGGATGCTCTTAGTAGAAGGGTGGGACTTAGATTTGGCCTTTATAATAGACCAAATCAAAAGGAAATATGATGTCAAGATTTCTACAGAGACCCAAATAGGAGAAATGATAAAAGGGTGTGCTTATGATTCTAAATCTCAAGCCCTAGCAATGTGGTCTCTTGCTCCTAAGAATCAAAAGCCCTCACTGATAAATGTTCAAGAGAACATGGAGGGAAACAAAATAATATGGTCTGTACACAATACAAGAGACCTAGAAATTTCTTAAGCATTGACACATTTTTCTAACCTTAATGAGGCAAAGGCAGTATAGATGTCTGATAGATATCAAAAATTATTTGATGGAACAAGTATAAATGCCAAGGACAGAGAATTAGGTTTGATGAAGACCAATGCAATGGAAAAGATAATTGCAGATCTAAATAAGAAATTATAGGAGACACTTGAGGTTCCCCCTATTGCACCTAAAGAAGGAACAAATCCTGAGATTCAAACTAAGGATATAGTGTATGCTGTAGCAGAAACAAAGCAAGGGATTAAAGATCATAATGAGGTTGTTATAGGAGCCTTAATGGAAATTTTGTAGCATAGGATAGATGTATTAAAAGATAAAGTGGATATACTTTATGGTGCTTATGGATAATTTCCCATCCTACAAGTTGAGGTGAATGATTTTGTATAAATTTTGAATGCCTACTGTACAACATGGTCAGTTAGAACCTAGTTATTTGAGAGGTTAGCATCATTGCAACTATTGAGATCATATTTTCCAAAAATTGTAACCCAGGTTGGAGAAGAGATAGAATAGATACAGGTGACCTTGTCATTTTTTAAGGGCAAGGCAAATCAAATTTAGGAGAGAATTAGAATGTTTGGGCCTGACTACAATAGATTTGTGCCATTAATCATATCAGAGGATAATCGGATCAAGCCACTAGGATTATGGAGCTCATAATTTGATATTGTATTACCTAATAAAGAGGTATATGTTTCTGACAATGGAGAATTGGATATGGAGAGGTACAACAAGATCTTTGATGAGGCCATTAAGGCAAAAGAAGATTTTAATAAATTCAAGAGAATTATGGATGCTAGGTGGGAAAGGAAGAAGACACAACTAGAGAACATTCAGAGTTTTAATTGGCCAGTGGAAGATGATGTCACAGCATGGGATGTCTTAACAATGCCCAAAAAGAAAAATCTTGTCATTGTTGACTTGGATATTATTGATGAAGAATAGAAGAACACCTGGCACCTACTCTTTGAGCACAGGGAGGTTAGTCATCTTGAACACTAGTGTAAGTTAGCCTATAATGGTGGTCACTAGGTCTTGCTACAAATATTAGAGGCTATCTTGAACACATGCAGACAAAGGTGGCAGTAATCACCAGAAGACAATATCCAAATCAGATTTCATTCTTCATTTTTTTCCATCCACTGCTTGGTCTCTTCTTGTCTTTTGTCCTTTTCTATGTTTTTAGGGTTAGGTGTTAAACCATCTAAAGCTTATTATATCCTTACTTCTTAAGGATTCCAAGATGGTTTAGGCCTATATAGAGAGCTTATTTTAACATTTTGAGAGATGATGGAATATAATTACAAGGTAGACTACTAAATTTTGTCTGAGCCTCTGTATATTTTGGTCTATTGAATGTATTTTGAAGAAGTTAGACATTAATAAAATACATTGCAATCTCTATTTTACATCTTGTGTTGTCTCTTTTTATTTCTATTCAAGCTTTTATATGTTTAATTTGCAAGGCATTTAGATATATCAATTACAAGGTAACTGTGCATTCATTTGTGAGGTCCTTAAAGGAAGGAGTAATTCTTTCAGATGATCCTAGAGAGTTGAATATTAGTATTAAGATCTGATGACAAAGTTGTAGGAGTGAATGGATAGTCTGTAAGGCATTCTATCTAGGTTGCACATATTTTCATTAGTCACCTAATTGTGGATTTGCATTTAAGATTGAATTTGTTGCCGATAGGATTAGGCACTGGTTTATGGTTTGGCAAGTAGTTGTTCATCATCCAAAATTTAAGATTAATCAATCAATTACATTTCATTCATAAAAATCATATATATATATATATATATATATATATATATATATATATATATATACACACACACACACACACACCAGTAATTGTATTACAGAATATAAAATTCAGTTTGTTGATTCCTTCAAGAGAGAATCAATAGGTTAACCCTCCTAAGTTCATAGAACTATAAAAGGAAGAAGGATGAGAATCCTTATCACGTTACTATTTTCTATTGTCAAGATAATGGTTTGGCTTATTAAGCTCTGTATTAGATTAATCACAGTCATTTGCATAGTTTTCTATTTATTAATATAGTAAAAGGCATTCAACAAACTAGTAAAAAGACCTAATCCACTATAACTAATACTGTAAGTTAGTAATCATCTGAAGGTAAAACTTGCCTGAGTCTGTGGAGCTCAAAAAAGGAGGAGGATATTATCCAATCCTCACCAATTAGGCTTTTCTTGCATATAGTGAATTTGAAATATACAAGAGCAAGCATTCATATTGGTTTAAGGTTCTTGCAAGAAAAATCCCTAACAAAGTGGTGACTCTACTAGGGATAGAGATTATAAAGTCTTATCGAGCTAGTCAGAATAGCTCTAGTGCTTTTAAAGTTTAAAATCAAACATTGCAATTGAGTTTGCCCATCCGAGTCGCACTAACAAACCGGTGACTTTGCTGGGGATTTAAAAAGTTGTATTCAGAATATCTCTAGTGTTTAGAACATAAGTCAATTTTTCAGTTGAGTTTGCCGATCTAAGTCATTCTTATACTATTCATATTTCCCAAACTTGTGTTGGGTGGCAACTCTAAAAGTAAATCTTTTAATCAGTGCAAAAGTGAAACATTTATACACATCTTATTAGTATGAATACTAGGTCAAGAATGAGAGATAATCCTGAAGTGGAGTTGGATAGTGGAATCCCAACTACTTCAAGGACTAAGATGTCTTGGAGAGAGAAGAAGATTCAAGCAAATATTAGTGACTCTTCTCCAAGAAATGAAGAAAATGACAGTAGAAGGAAAGATACAAATCAACCCAGTCATGAGGGGAACACCTCAGAGTATGAAGAAGCCCCCAACCTTGGATTAGAAACATATGCAATTACTACTACTTCTTGTGAGAGAGAAGGAACAGACACTATTAGCTTAGATTCTGAAGTTCCTTTTGATGAACTTGCTGAGGAGAAAAGAATCCTCATAAGGCAATTAGCCCTTATTCAGAAAAAGAAAAGAGAAAAGGATCTTAAAAAGAAAAAACATGATTAGAAAGATGTCGATAAGTTTAAAAGAAACTCTTTGAGACATCAAGCTACAAAAAATGTTGAGAAGTCTCGCAGAGACCAAGAGACTCCAAACACCCACAAAGGTTTTGGTCCTCAAGCCTTTTGAGATAAAGGGAAAAATAAGGTTACTGAAAATGAAGTTGAGGAACCAAAAACTCATAAGAACCTAACTGAACAAATGTCTAAGCTAGACATTGATCTTGAAAAGATTAAAAAATAAAGAGAAACTATGGCCAAGATGCGGGAGAAAGTTGAAGCAGAAGATGCTACTATAGAGATGAAGAAAAATTGATTTCTTGCAATCCTCTACAATTTCCTATGCTGATACAGAAAATGCTACAACATCAAGAAACAAGGCTTCTACTTTCAGAGATCAAAGTAAATTATTTTCTCCTAAAGATACCGACAAATTCCAAAGGAGACCACTTCTTGCAGAAAGGTACAAACAATTTTATTTTATTGGTATTCCAGGTTACTCTAATGCAATACCAAAAGATATTGGAGAAAAACTCCCAAAATTTCCAGGAAATAATATTGTAACTTGTTAAGAGAATTTAAGAAAAAACATTGATTTTATAGATGATCTAAACATTAACCATGAGGATGTCCTAATGAAAAATTTTGTTCAATCCTTAGTAGAAGATGCTAGGGAATGGTTTAGAAGTCTATCTCATGGTTCTGTAGGGACAATGGATGAATTGATTGATCTATTCAAGGATCAATATGGTGATAAAACTAATGAGGGATTTTTCTCAATGAATTTAAAAATATAAAGAAGAACTCAAATGAAAAAGTAACTGAGTTCAACAAAAGATTTCAACGAGCCATGCACAAGCTGTTTCAAAAAATGAAGTTAGATCAAAAGGTATGTATTGCTACGTATCTCAATGCTTTTTATTCAAAAATGGGGTATGCACTTAGAGATAATAATCCAAGAACTCTAACAGAGGCTTACAAAATAGATATAAATATAGAGATGAATAGGAGGATATCAGGGAAATTGGGTAGAAGAGATGATCCACGCTTTAGTAGGAGTAGTCAAAAGGAACCTGAATACAGGGAATACAAGGCTCCATAGAACAACAGACCATCCTATAACAATAACTATAACCCATAAAATAAGATGCAAAAATATCCCTATGGTACTCAATTCAAGGATGGAAAGCCTATTACTCCACCAAGGAAAGACAAACTTGAGAATAGGACACCTGATCCCCTACATAAAAATACTATTCATATGTGTAATGGTGAATTTTGGTGTGAGGCCTGTGAGGCGCCACACAATCCTAATTTTTGCATTGTTTCTTTGGATATAAAAGAAAATGAAGAGCAAGAAAGGGATGAAAATGAGTTATGTGATTATAGTATGACTAATGCTTATTCATGTCATGACATGGATTCTGATGATGAGATTGAAAATCATGACATATATGGCTCACAAGGTAGAATGGAATTTCACCATCAACAAATCTTGTCTGATAGTGAAGAGGAAGAAAGGGTTAATCACATAAGATGTTATGCCCAAAAAAGTCAGGAACCCTCAGTAGTAAGAAAATCCTCTGATGAAGAAAAGGCTAGAATTACTGCTAATCTAGTGATTAAAGAAAGAAAGAACTACAACTTGAGAAACAGAGTAGTGGGTGATGTTGGTAGTCAGCCAGCCGGCATCTTCATCAAATAAAATAAGATAGATGTCAAGTATGTAGCAAAAAGAGATGGACCTGGGGAAAATGTAAACAAACCTAAGGTCAAAATTGTAAACAAAGCTAGTGATCCAAAAGATGTACATGAAGGAAAAACTAAAGTAACAAAAGCAGGTGCTTCCTCTTCTAAAGTTGAAATTAAGAAATCAAAAGGGGAAGAACCCACTTTGAATATTCAGATGGAGGAAAGCAACATTATTACAGAAAAACCAAAATCCTCTGATGTAAGATATAATCCAGTGGATATGGGCCAGTGTTTATCTCAGATGACTATCAAGGTTCCATTCCTATAAATGATGAGGATAAAAGAACACAAAGAAAGGGTCCTTTCAGTGTTGAATAATGTATCACCAGTAAGACCTCAGAAACCAGAATATGTTGAAAATAAATTTAACAATAAGGGAAAGGAGCCTGAGGGGATGATTTATAAGATCCCTCTAATTTACCTTAACACAAATACTTCTGCAGGAGTTGTTGATCCCTTTTTCTTGACATTGGTAATAAATGATAAGATGCTAAAAAATTGCATGATAGATTCAGGAGCATCTAATATTGTCATGCCTGCAGAAATCATGAGATCCATGGGATTGCAAGTAGATACTCCTCATGGGAGGTGTTAAGCAATGGACTAAAGAGAGATCCCTATTGTTAGAACCATTGAGGCCTTACCTTACAAATTAGCTATATGCCCTGATATATTGTATTAACTATGAGTGTACTGGTAGTTGATATCCCACCACATTATGGCATGTTGTTGTCTAGAAAATGGAGTGCTTCAATGGGAGGCAGTATTCAGTGTGATTTGTCTTATGCCACTTTCAATATTGTTGGGAATAATGTAAAGGTGTCCAAAGAAGGTAGGACAACTCATATGATAGAGTTGCATGAAGATACTAATATTAACTATTGTGTTGATATTGATATGGAGAATTTCAGAATAAAAAGAAGTGCTGATCAATGTAAAGATGTTGATCTTTTAGTGAAGAAGTTAACTACACAGAATCATGGTTTAAGGAAAATGTATTTTGATGGAGCTTGTTCTAAGGAAGGATCAGGAGCTGGAGTTTTACATTTCTCTCCATCAGGTACAACATTTAAATATTATTTCCTATTATCTTTCCAGTGTATAAATAATACAAGAGAATATGAAGCTTTGTTTTTAGGGCTAGACATTGTTGGTAAACATGGAATAAAATGTCTAAAAGTGTATGGTGACTCATAGTTAGTAGTAGCCCAAGTCAGGTCAAAATATGCTGTGAAAAATGATAGACTAAAAATGTATGGGCATGCTATTTGGGACCAAATTGAATTTTTTGATGCCTTCAATATAAATTGGATAGAAAGGTCTAAAAACATTATGGCAGATTTCTTAGCCAATTTTTCTTTGAAAACTGATGATTTGACCTTAAATGGGGTGTCAATAGTTGAGATTAAGTCAAGACCAGTTGTCCCTGACAATTTTTACAACTGGCAAGTGTTTAAAGATGACCAAGACATCCTTAGATTTCTTCAAAGCCTAGACCATTATGAAGACCAGCACATAGATTGAAATGCTTTACTTGAGGTCATGATGGTAAGGATTATGTTTTGGGGCATGAGTTTGTCCAACTAAGTTCTATTCAGATTCCTAAGGGATTGATAGAAATAGAAGCATTGTTTAGCAATCAGAGTGAACATACATCAAGAACAAGCAATGGAAAAATTGAGGATCTAGAGGAGATAAATTTAGGATCACATACCACTCCTCATATAGTTTATATTGGAAAATGATTGGATTCCCATGTCAGAACCAATTTGATAAAATTATTAAGAAAACATAAGCATGTATTTGCATGGTCTTATGAAATTTAAAAGCTTATAGGGAAGACCTTTTCCAGCATGAAACCCCACTCAAATCAGATGTAAAACCATTCAGACAAAAATAGAGACCCATTAATCCACTGTTGGCTCATAAGATGCAACAGGAGTTGATGAAACTAAAGGATGCAGGAATTATCTAGCCTATCAGACATTCAATTTGGGTTTCAAATCTAGTACCAGTGAGAAAAAAGAATGGTGACATAATATTATGTGATGATTTCAAAAATCTGAACATTGCATCCTTGAAAGACAATTATTCTCTACCAAGTATGGAGGCAATGTTACATAAGGTCACTGGTTGTGAGCTATCATCAATGATGGATGGCTTTTCAAGCTACATCAAGGTACTAGTAAAAGAGTTAGAATAGTTTAAGACTGCATTTACTACTAGTCCTTGGGGAACTTATGTATATGTTAGAATGCCATTTGGACTAATAAATGTAGGAGCAACTTTTTAGAGAGCCATGAATGTTTCATTCAAGAAATTTATTGATTTATTCAAGGTAATCTACCAAGATGATTTGACTGCATTTTCTAAGAAAGAAGGGGATCATTGTGAAAATCTAGAAAAAAACTTCAACAAGGCTTTAGAGTATGGTGTCTCACTGAATCCTAGAAAGTGTCAATTTGCAGTCACAAAGGAAAAATTATTGGGACATATAGTGTCCAAAGATGGAGTAAGAATTGACCCTAAGAGAATAGAAGCTATTCAAAAGGTCATTGCTCCAAACAATATCAAGGTGTGCAATCTTTCCTAGGAAAGATCAATTTTGTCAGAAGATTCATTGCAAATTTTACTAAAATTGTCAAACCAATTATCAAGTTATTGAAGAAAGATGCAAAATTCCAGTAGAATGAAGAAGCTCAGCTAGCTTTTGAAAGAATTAAGAAAGTAGTTCAAGAGGCACCTATTTTAAAATATCATGATTATAGTAAGCCTTTTTCTTTATTCTCATTTGCATCCTTTAATACTATTGCTATTGTTTTACTTCAGAAAGATGAGGAGGGATTTAAGCATCCTATTGCATTCTTTAGAAAATCTCTTTAAGCTACATAGATAAATTATGAGATGATGGAGAAGCAGGCATATGCTTTGGTGAAAGTTGTTAAATCATTTATACCCTACTTGGTTTGTGCCAAAGTACTTGCATGTGTACCTCATTTAGTAGTAAAGGGCATCCTTACTCAATCAGAAGTGACTGGTAAGAGATGTAAATGGATTAATAGAATTCAAGATTTTAAATTAAAAATCCATATTACTAAATTGGTTAGAGGACAAGGTCTAGCAAAACTTATGAAAAAAGAAAACCTAGACTTGGTACAAGTAAGTAACATAGCAATACAGGATTCAACAGTAACAAGTATTGAGAGATAGCCTTTCTATGTTGACATCATGTATTACCTTAAGAATGCCAAGTGTCCTGAAATTATTACAAATAATCAAAAGAGGAATCTCAGATTACAAGCTCAGAGGTACACCCTAGTTCAAGGAGATTTGTATTGGAAAGACATAAATGGTGTACTATTATTATGTTTAGATCAAAGCCAAGCTAAGAAAGTATTAGTTGAAATGCATGTTGGAGTATGTGGAGGGCATTTTTCTACTAAGACTACTACCCATAAGATTTTGAGGGTTGGATATTATTGGCCTAGCCTATTTAAGGATACTTGTGCATTTTTCAAAAAATGTGAATCTTGCCAGAGGTTCTCAAATAAGTTGAAATTCTCAGGTGCCCTATTCTTGAATCCTGTGAGTGCTGAAGCACCTTTTACAATATGGGGTATAGACTTTATTGGAGAATTTTTAGAGAAATCCAGTGGAGGGCACAGTTGGATACTCATTGCCACTGATTATTTTACAAATTGAATGGAGGTTATTCCTACCAAGAAAGAAAATAGCAAAGTGGTCACTAATTTTTTATTAGAAAATATTTTGACCAGATTTGATGTCCCTGTCAAGCTAGTAATGGATAATGTTATGTGCTTTAGATCAGATGAAATCAAGGATTTTTGCAATGAATATGGGATCATGATGTCTTACTTATCCCCATATGATCCTCAAGAAAATGGCCAAGCAGAATCCAGCAATAAAAGCATTTTGAAGATTTTGTAGAAGACCTTGGAAAAGAATAAAAGAGCTTGGCACACAAAGTTAAGACTAGCTCTATGGGCTGATAGAACAATAGTAAAGAAAGAAATAGGTAAGTCACATTTTGAACTTATATATGGTTTACAGTCTAGAATGCCTATGAACAATTTGTTACCAGTTTATAAGTTTATTCAAGAAGAAGACATAGAAATATCTGACCCAATGCAAGATAGACTAATGCAATTAGAAGAACTTGATGAAGCTAGAAGAAAAGGTCAGAAGGAGAACATAAAATTATAACAAAAGATGAAGCATATTTTTGATAAGAGAACAGGTAACGGAAAATTTATGCCTGGTGATCTAGTACTCCAGTGGAATGTAAGAGAAGAAGATAAAGGGAAACACAAGAAGTTTGAATCTTTATGGCTTGGTCCCTTTATTGTTTCTCAGAACTTTGGGAAAGATTCCTATCTTTTAAAGAACATGGATGAACAAGAATTTGAATTGCTAGTGCATGGGCAATTTTTGAAGCCTTTCTTTAGTTGAGAGTTGAAGTTTCATGCACAGAAATTTTTTGTATTATATGTATATAGGTGTGTTTCTTTCTGTTGTCTGTTTCCTTTCTGCAGTAGGTTAGTGAGTGTCTTTTGTGTGGTCTGCAACCAGAGATCTGTGGTTCTTGCATTAAAATCACTTTTAAGCATCCTCAAATAGAGCCACTATTGGTTTTATTTCTAGTTTTGTAGTTTGCCTGAAATTTTTTGAAGTTCTCAGTCATATCTGAGCCTAAAAGTTGAAAATCTTGTCTAAAGTTGTCAAAATACCTTTGCAAAGAATGATCTTCATGCCAAAAAATAAGAAGGAATGAAAAACCCTAAGCTCTAGGTCAAAATTTCATGTATATTCAAGAAAAATCCTAGTTCATTGAAATCCATTATATTTTGTTGTTACTTTTTCAAAAACCCGATCACTTAAGTCATGTTGTATCGTTATAACTAGAGAATATTCTTTTTCTTTTTGAGACTTGGCGATTTCCTTTAAGTCAAGTTGTCTCTATGAAAAATGGATATGCCTTCGGTTCTTATGAGATTTCATGCGAGTCATAGATGCAGATCTTGATCCTGCGTTGGTCACAAAGTCTCTTTGAAAAACCAAAGTTAAAGAATTTCTTGGGGGACTTTGATTCTACTCAGTCGCGTTGTCTCGAAAGGTGATCAAGGTTGCAAGTTGAGTTAAGGTTAATTTCATACAGTCATGTAATCATGAATAAAAGTAAGAGTTAAGTCAAAATATCTGATATTTAGCAATAACCGTCGATCTAAAGTGAAATCCTACAAAGGTCATGAAGTCTCGATGAAAACTAATGAGTTAATAAATGTATAAGCGACTTCGAGTTTGCTCAGTCGCGGTGTCTCGAAAAGAAACTAAGGTTAAGAAAGTGATTAGAGTATTTTAGTCAGGTGATCTCTTTTAAAATCCAAGTTTAAGTCAAAGCTAAAGAGATTAAGTGGCTGTTGTCAGATTGAAGATAGATCCTGTGGTCAGCGTGAAGTCATGATAAAAAGTTGCAGATAGATGAAAGAAAAAGAGATATCGCAACTGTCGTCCAATTTGAAGAAGATCTAGTGGCTGGCGTTAAATCATGAAAGAAACCATGAGTTACTAAAATCTAAAGGTGACACTAAGATTAAATGAGTCGTGATGTCACAATAAGAACCATGGTTTGAAATGAGTTCAGTTAAGCTTAAGTGTGTTTTCAATGAGAACATCTGAGTCGTAAAGAGGAGAAGATCTTGTGGATGGCGTGTAGTCGCTTTAGAAAGTCAAAAGGTCAAAGAACATTGCAGTGACTTAGCAAAGATGATGCGGATCAAGACACGTGGCTAATATTTCAAAAGCATAAGGTAGTCGCAAAGTTTCATAGAAAAAGATGAAAGTACAGAAAGTAAACAAGATTACACGCGGGCCGTCCGATTAAAAGATGATCATGTGACAGTCACATAATCTCGATAGAAACTTAGAGTAAATGAAATTTCAAAGAGACAGAGAGATTAAACAGTCGCCTAGTCTCTATAAGAAACCAAAGGTGTAATATAAAGCCTTTAGTCGTGGAGTCTCAAAGAGAAGGAAAGTTAAATGATTTTACTCAACAATTAGGAGATGTCATCGATTTGAAAGAGGATCGTGTGGTTGTTGTTAAGTCTCAATAGATAACTAGAGTTGACCACAACTCTTCATGACAATGAGATCACATAGTCGCATAGTCGTTGAAACAAACCAGAGTGAGATCAAGGTAATACATGAGGATTTCTCCACGCCATGTTAATAGTTGACAGCCAATAAGAATGAAGAAGTTATGACAACGTGTTTTAAAAGATTGCTGAGTTGATCCCAAAGAGCCAATAAGATCAAATCTTGATCTCTTTTCAAATTTAATAAGGTTTTTATATGAAAATTCATCATTTGAATTGATCATATGTCAATTTGAAATGCCACAGCTAGAAGAAAGAATTGATTTCACAGCATGGAGGAGTAAAGACAGAAAAGACTGAATTGAAAATTCATGAAAGAGAGTGGTGCATTTATAGTCTTTACTGTTATCATTTCATATTACCAATTTTTAATAATCCAGAGCTCATAATTTGTATCAGTGCTTTGCATTTTCAGTAAGAACAGAGTAATCAAGGTCTACATAGTGAATAGAGAAGATTTTCAGTCCAGAATCTAGTGTGTGATTTTCAGTGTTGAAGGTTTGAAGTAATCCATAGTGAAAAGTGAGGGTTTGGAGAAGATTTGTTTCAATATCGGTAAAAGAAAGAAGCTGACCAGTGACAAGTTACATCAGAAAAAATGAGAAGAGCAATGAGCATTGCCTCTACTAGTGGGGTAAGTGGGCACGATGATGATGTAAAAGGAAAAAGGAACTATTCAGAAGAGTTCATTCAACTTCTCCCAGGCTCCAATCGTGGAAAAAAGGTAAATGATGGGTACTTAGGAGATAATTATGCATACATTAGAGATGCCAAGACACCAGATTGTTTTAGTTATCATTTATTTAGTTATTTTCATAAAAATAGTGATGGCCCTATGTCCATTTCAAACCCTTGGACCTGTGGGTTAGCCAAATTGGTTGTCCCCGATGTATATGTGGATGTGGACTTGATCCTAGAGTTGGCCAGTAGGTATGATACTGTGTCAAAGACCATCAAAAAGGATGATGGCACTACTTTGGTAACCTTAGATCGAGCTTCATTTATGAAATCTTTTGATATCTACAACCCCTGTTCTACAAAAATTAATTTGAAAGCCCTAGCTGCTAAATATACAAAACAGGCAGAAATTGTAATGAGAATGATTCAGGCTCATACAACTAAAGGAGCTAGAAACTACATTGCCCCTATTCCAAATGATCCATCACCATACTTCTACAAAGACCTAGCTTTCTATATGAAGTATATATCTTATGCCCAATGCAGAGTTTTGGGTGTAGACAGTGGGAGAGAAAGGGTATCAGCAGATATGTTGATGATAATCCTAGAGTTGCAGAGCCCCTATGTGAGCATTGACTATGATTACATCTAGTATGTAATCGACAAGATGCACCAAGGATTTATTGATATTCAAAGCAAGGTAAGAAGCCCTAACTTCTTGCACTATCTATTGCTCATGCATCTCATCATGTTCTACAGCTTCAATATCATGGACCAATTCAATTTACAACTTAGAAGATTCTATCATGGACAAAAAAACCCTATGCAATTCTGGTTAAGAATATGGAATTATACCTCTAGGGAGAAAGAATTTTGTGCATTTGAGAATTGGGTAGTCTACCCATTATTGAGTAATTTAGGGGTAGATATGACCAGACTTCTAGTAAAAGTGTTGCAATTATTGAGACCTTGTCAATTTGTTGACAAATGGAATGGTGATCATAACTAGGCTGACTTCTATTGCCACCAGAATTTTACACTAATCAGAGTATATGGCTATTCATAGCCACCACATATTTTCCCATATAGATTACCACCAAGAATTGCAATAATGGAGTTTCTGTGGCAACTTATGTGGATAGATAGAGAGCACTTGGAACGCTACAGGAAGGGAACTTTCACTCCTAGGAAGTTCATTGCCTCATATTTTACAGTGGGAAAGAGGGATTATGACCTTGTCAATGGATGGTTAGGCATTACAGGATGAATGTTGCCCTGTACAGATATATTGACACACAAGGATTTCTTGAAAGTGCCAAGAAACTCTTGACACCTACCATTCTAATCACCAAGAGGCATTAGCCCTGTGAAGAAGAAGATTTAATCAGAAACATCCTTGAAGAGGATGTGATTGCATCTAGGTTATCAAAGTATCATGAATTAATGGATCTGGAGCAGTAATTGAAAAGGAAAGGAATCCAATTTGGTGAATTTTTCCCAGGTATGCCTTACCTGTAGAGATTAGAAAAGATGATTGAGAACCATAACTTGCTCAATAGTCAAATTGAAGAGAAAATTGATGATAAATATAGAGATCCCAATAAACAATCATCATCAGAGTATAGCAGTAGCTATTCTATCCATAGTCCACCACCCCAAGATCAACCACCTCATAATGAGGAAAACATTATTGATTTGACAGAAGCACATGAGGTTGATGTGGATGTGGAGCCTCCCCAAAAGAAGCAAAGAGTAGAAGTAGGGAAGCCCTCTGTTGCAAAGACACCCAACAAAAAAAAGGATAGAATTGGTGCCCTATTCACAGGGACTAGTGCTTATGATCATCAACTAAGAAAGTTGATAAGAGACGGCAAGAAATAGATGGAAGACACTGATGATAATTTAGAGATACCTCTCCTATTGTGCCAAGATGAAAGGGAATTACAACAAGAAGAGTTCCTAAAGGATGATGAGTTCATCAAAACTAAGGAGTTTAAGGACTTCCTGATATGGGCAAAGCAAGAAAAAGTTGCAACACAATTGAAATCACAAGGAGGAGAGGCAATTACAAGTGAAGCATTACAAGTCCTCCAAGCATATGATCCAGAGTCTTAAAATTTGACTCCTGATGAAGCTAGGTAGCTTGTGAAGTCCAGTGGGATGCTCTTAGTAGAAGGATGGGACTTGGCTTCGACCATTATAATAGACCAAATCAGAAGGCAATTTGATGTCAAGATTTCTACAAATACCCAAATAGGATAAATGATAAAAGGGTGTGGCTATGATTCTAAATCTCAAGCCCTAGCAATGTGGTCTCTTTCTCCTAAGAATCAAAATCCATCACTGATCAATGTTCAAGAGAAGATGGAGGGAAACAAAATAATATGGTCTGTACACAATATAGGAGACCTAGAAATTTCTCAAGCATTGACCCATTTTTCTCACCTTAATGAGGCAAAGGCAGTACAGATGTCTGATAGATATCAGAAATTATTTTATGAAACAAGTATAATTACCAAAGATAGAGAATTAGGTTTGATGAAGATCAATGCAATGGAAAAGATAATTTCTGATCTAAATAAGAAATTACAAGAGATGCCTGAGGTTGCCCTTGCTGCACCTAAAGAAGGAATAGATGCTGAGATTAAAACTAAGGATACAGTGTATGCTGTAGTAGAAACAGAGCAGGGGATTAAAGAGCATAATGAGGTTGTTTTAGGAGCCTTGATGGAAATTTTGCAGCATAGGATAGATCTATTAAAAGATAAAGTGGATATAGTTTATGGTGCTTATGGAAAATTGCCCATCCTACAAGTTGAGGTGAATAATTTTGTATCAATTTTGAACCCCTACTATACAACATGGTCAGTTTGAACCGGTTTATTTGAGAGGTTAGCATCATTGGAACCATTGAGATCAGAATTGCTAGAAATTGTAACCCAGGTTGGAGAAGAGATAGAACAGATTGGGGTGACCTTGTCATTTTTTAAGGTCAAGGAAAATCAAATTGAGGCCAGAATTAGAATGTTTGGGCCTGACCACAATAGATTTGTGCCATCAATCAGATCAGAGGATAATCTGATCAAGCCACTAGGAGTATGGAGCTCAAAATTTGATACTGTATTACCTAATAAAGAGGTATATGTTTCTGAAAATGGAGAATTGGATATGGAGAGGTACAACAAGATCTTAGATGAGGCCATTAAGGAAGAAGAAGATTTTAATAAATTCATAATAGATGTCAAGAGCATTACTGATGCTAGGTGGGAAAGGCAAAAGACACAATTGGAGAACATTCAGAGTTTTAATTGGCCAGCAGAAGATTATGTCACAACATGGGATGTCTTAACAAATCCTAAAAAGATAAATCTTTTCACTGTTGACTTGGATATTATTGATGAAGAATAGAAGAACACCTGGCACGTACTCTTTGAGCACAGGGAGGTTAGTCATCTTGAAAACTAGTGTAAGTCAGCCTGTAATGGTGGTCACTAGGTCTCGCTACAAATATTAGAGGTTGTCCTGAACACATGCAGACAAAGGTGCCAGTAATCACAAGAAGACAAGATCCAAATCAGATTTCATTCTTCATTTTTGTCCATCCACCGCTTGGTCTCTTCTTGCCTTTTGTCCTTTTCTATGTTTTTAGGTTTAGGTCTTAAACCATTCGAAGCTTGTTGCATCCTTAATTCTTAAGGATTCCAAGATGGTTTAGGCCTATATATAGAGCTTATTGTAACATTTTGAGAGATGATGGAATATAATTACAAGGAAGACTACTAAATTTTGTCTGAGCCTCTGTATGTTTTGGTCTATTGAATGTATTTTGAAGCAGTTAGACATTAATAAAATACATTGCAATCTCTATTTTACATCTTATGTTGTCTCTTTTTATTTCTATTCAAGATTTTATATGTTTAATTTGTAAGGCATTTAGATATATCAATTACAAGGTAATTGTGCAGTCATTTGTGAGGTCCTTCAAGGAAGGAATAATTCTTCAGATGATCCTAGATAGCTGAATATTAGTATTAAGATCTGATGACAAAGTTGTAATCGTGAATGGATAGTTTGTAAGGCATTCTATCTAGGTTGCATATATTTTCATTAGTCACCTAATTTTGGATTTACATTTAAGATTGACTCTATTGCCCATAGGATTAGGCACTGGTTTATGGTTTGGCAATTAGTTGTTCATCATCCAAAATTTAAGATCAATCAATCAATTACATTTCATTCATAAAAAACATATATATTTACCAATAATTGTATTACAGAATATACAATTTAGTTTGATGATTCCTTCAAGAGAAAACCAATAGGTTAACCCTCCTAAGTTCATAGAACTATAAAAGCAAGAAGGATGAGAATCCTTATCACATTACTGTTTTCTATTGTCAAGATAATGGTTTGGCTTATTAAGCTTTGTATCATAAATTAATCACAGTCATTTGTTTTCTATTTATTGATACAGTAAAAGGCATTCAGCAAACAAGTAAAAAGACCTAATCCACTGTAACTACTACTGCAAGTCAGTAATCATCTAAAGGTAAAACCTGTCTGAGTCTTTGTAGCTCAAAAAAGGAGGATATTATCCAATCCTCATCAATTAGGTTTTTCTTGCATATGGTAAATTGGAAATATACAAGAGAAAGCATTCATATTGGTTTAAGGTTCTTGCAAGAAAAATCCCTAACAAGGGTCACACCTAACAGTGTGTTATTGTAACCTTTAACAAGGTTGGCTCCTAACAGGGCTCACTTCAAAAGAGTGAAAACAATGACTAGTTGCAATTGGTGGTTTTTACCATATTGGGTTTCCACGTTAAATCTTGGTGTTATTTGTGTTCATTTATTTTATGCTTTATGTTTCTGCATTTAATTACTAAATGATAATCACACTTAATATCTTAAAGTTTTCTTTGTCAACCGAGTTACAACAGAATATCTATGTTAACCGAGTAACAGTGAAAAGTTTGTTTAAGACATCTAAGGGACTTGGATTTGTTTTTGTGTTAACTGATTCACCCCTCCCCTCTCAGTTACTCAACTCATTTCCAACAATTATGGTGTTTGTGGTTGAAGCTTGAAAACAAATTTTGGGTTTTTGTTATGTCCTTTTGTGTAAATAATAGATATGCCATAATGTAACAGTTGCAAGATGTCATGAGTCTATAAGAAATTGAGTCTATATCAAGTTGTATTGAGCAACTAAAAGTTGTGTCTGAACTACGAAGTCTAGGTTGAAAGGAACAATAAAAAATTCATAAGGAAACTCCATGTATTGTTCAATTTGTTTACTCTTTAAGTTTTTCTCCTTGTTTCCTTCATTTTGTATCAAATCTAGGGTGAGAACAAGGTTATAGGCTTAGCACATTGTATCCTTAAAAATAATAGACATGATTTTCTACTAGTTATTTTTACAATAATTTTTTTTGAAGTATAGCTCACATATTAGAGCGACTTGGGAAAAACATGCAAACCAACCAACACTTGATATAGAAAAATAGTATATGCTTTCTTGGCCCTACATTCAGGTTTATTTCAAACACATCAGTTTTAGTATTCACGTGGAAGTGAAAAAAATAGGAAGGTAGCTTACATAATTCAGTCTCCACACATGGGATTCTCTAACTAGTGTGCCTAATAGTTTTTGTTGTCATTTCAAGGATGTCACATAGTGAAGGATATTGATTCTCTTTATTGATGTCTTGAAGATTAAGTGGGTATTGAATATTAGTTGTGGTTTGTTGTTATTTGGTTTCTTTTGCCTTGACTTCTTAGCATGTTCATAAAATTTGTTGTTGATATAATCATGGTGGACCTCAAAGGAAAGACAAATGATCTTAAGAGATTCTTCAACAAGGGTTTCAAATCAATGAAGAATGTGTT
Organism: Thuja plicata; assembly: GCA_018584345.1. Lineage (NCBI taxonomy): Eukaryota > Viridiplantae > Streptophyta > Pinopsida > Cupressales > Cupressaceae > Thuja > Thuja plicata. Next base: position 400,493 of record MU224792.1, on the reverse strand, counting down.
CAAGACTCGTTGGAACAAGGTTAAGACTCTAAAAGAAGAAGAAAGAGCCCATAGTCGCATAGGAAACTTGAAACAAGAAACATATTTTTGGGGGTTTCCAAGGTGTTGAAAGTATTCATTGTGTAGATATTTGGGCCTTAGAGGATCTGCTAGGTTTGCTTAGTTTTCTTAATGTTGCATTTTGTAGGGAGCTGCCAAACTAAAGATAGGCCTAAAGAGATTCACAGAAGTATAGGTAAATCCATTTGTTTTTATTTTGAGAACCTATTTTAATAAAGAAGTTGTAAAAAGGTGATTTGTATTAGTGAAGAATGAAACAAAAAAGTCATAAAAATGAAGAAGTGTCTAGTCAAGGAGATCTTAGTTCAATCAAACTTAGTAGCTTGCAGTACTATGGATACCCAAACTGTCGTCTATTTCAGCCACAATAGTGAAGATAGATCAACCTTAATAAAGGTCGTAGTATGCAAATATAAGATATTGTTGACATTATGACTAGGATATGTATCTGTAGCTATTGGATGAGAGATTATAGGAGGAAAGCCCTTGTAGTCACAAAAGAAGAGTTTATAAAGCAGATATGAAGATTTGAATATACCATGTGTCTAAAGTTTGATATTGTCATAACTATTAAAGATATTCATCATAAGAGGAAGAAAATGTTGAAGTATAGTGACAATCGTTGAAGCAAAAGGACAGGTTTGGTGTTTTCACTAATTTCAATCTTGAAGTTTATCTAGTAGATTGTATGGATATATAAAGGTTGAGGAGACCAGTTATTGTAGTTTTTGACAACATGGTTGAGAGAGAGAGAGAGAGAGAGAGAGAGAGCATACTAATAGTTTGCAGAACAAACTAAGAAAGAAGAGTGTAGATCAGAGGTTGAAAGGAGGATAGAAGTTGTTTGAAGTTGTGAAAAGATAAGTGAAAGTATCAATCAGTAAGGAAGTAATATAGTTGAATGTCGCAACAATCAAAATGTGTATAAACATGTTTGAGGCCAGCAGAGCCCACTAAGATCCTTGACTACTTGCAAAGTGACTCTGTGTGAGTTTCTAAGAAAATACAAGTGTCCAACACCTGAACTAACAATGGCCCGGTAAACAAAAGATATAGAGCTCATGGATAGAGCATCCCAAAGTATCATGTGATTTCTAGAAAGGTTCGATCTTTAGATAGATGTTGAAGCATCAATGAAAGAAGTCAAGAAGAAAATTGGAATTGATAGTTGAGATTAAGGAGGGGTGTTGGAAATAATTTCAACTACCTCCATCTAATCTATCATGTCTAATATCATTTGTATGCACATCATATCTATAGACTTAACACAGAGAGAAATTGAGGCAGATTTCTTCAAGGATTTGAAAGGATCTTTTATTAATTCACCAAGCTTGTTCTTTGTCATATCACATGTCTCTTAGGCAGTTCAAAATATATTATTTTATAAGTTCTTCTCTCTCCTTTGCAAATGCCTAGTTTTCTATATATTGTATAGGCTGATTTTTGTATCCACTCTTCCAAGAGTCCAATTCCACGGAATTGTTAGCAATTTTTGAAAAAGTTATAAGCCTCAATGTAAGAGCTATAAGATGTCATGAATCTGTAAGAAACTAAGTCTATATCAAGTTGGATTGATTTGCTAAAAGTTGTGTTTGCACTATGAAATCATGGTTGACCAAAGATCATAAGAGAAGTCTATGTACTATTCAATTTGATTAATGTAATTTTCAGTTTGTTTTCTTTTTTTTGAACTAAAAGAGGGGTAAAAATTTATTGAAAGCCAAAGAGAACAATACAACACAGAGCTCTAAGGATCCATATCCTGAACAACAAGTTGATCCAACTTATGAGATAAATCAGGGGGAAGGAGGCTCTGGTCAACAATATTCTAGCCTTGCCCATGCTCGGAAGCCCAAGTAGCTAGGCAGTCAGCAACACCATTCCACTCACGGGGGATATATGTAAAAGTAACAGAGTCAAGAGACCTGCATAACTGGAGAATTTGCTTAATAACCAAAGTCAGCTGCCAGCAGACATCGGAAAGCTCTTGTCTATTCAGTAAATTCACAATAACTTGTGAATCAGCTTCATAGATAATACTACACCATCCATGCAAACAACAATGCTCCATAGCCACCAGGATGGCGAGGGCCTCCATTAGATTGTTGGTATGAAATCCTTTGTGAATAGAAAAAAGAAACTGGACATCCCCAAAGCTACTGCACCCAACTCCTCCAATACCAGTAGGACCAGGATTCCCCCGAGAGGAGCCATCAGTGTTGATTTTAATAACTCCAGGCAGAGGAGGAGTCCAATGCCCCTCGCGATTAACCCGCTGAAAATGATGTCTGGCTCTACTACCATAGCGGTGGGTAGCTGACAGAGAAACCCCACCATAGAGAGGAAAGGAGAGGCGAGCGCAAATATCCACATCTCCAGGATTCAAACCACCCATCCCCTCAAACTTTGTCAAAACAGTCTCATGGAGGGAATGAACAGTTTTTCCCCACAGGTGCAAGACTCCAAACTTAACATCCAGAAAGATTCTCATGTTCCTTTCCAGCCATACATGCCAAAGAATGAAGGAAGGGCCAATAGCCCAAGCACCCTACAGCAAGGAGGACTTAGAAGGTGAATGCCCCAATCTATCCCAAAACTCAAACAGGGAAGAAACATGCCAGCATGGGCAGCCCCACTCAAACCACCAAAAGTGCCAAATCTGCTTGACAAAGGAGTATTGAAAGAAGAGGTGTGAAACTGAATCCTCACCATCACAACAAAGCATACAGATTGAGGGGCCATGGAAGCCACACTTACAAAGATTATCCCAAGTGAGGCAGCTATTGTGAACCACCAGCCAGAGGAAAAATTGACACTTGGGCCAAGAGAGAGAGTTCCATACTTGCTTCCACCAATGCACCTCAACATCGCCAAACAACATCCTAGTAAGCTCGAAGTACCCTGAAGAGACAAAATACTTACCAGAAGAAGCACCTCCCCAAGCCAGAACATCAAGTTCCTGCAAAGAGCTGCAGTCCCTAGAGGCAAGTATCTGAGAAAGCTCCATCTGATCCCGCATTGAGCCCCCTGGCGGCCAATCAGAAGAATTCTTCCATCTATAACCAACAGCAAGGCCCAGATTGCAAGCCTCCTTGTAATGAGCCACCTTATCCTAGCCAGCAAGAAGGAAAGAAACACAGAGAGCTTGCAGGTGCAGACGAGAGATCAAAAGAGGAGGATTGCCATTCCAAGAGTCACTCCAGAATAGAGCCTCAGAGCCTCTATTACAAATCTAGAAAAGGTGACGCTTCACTAAGTGGGCACCTTTCTTGAGGGTAGTCCAGACCATAGAGCCACAACCCTCCAGAGGAAACCTCGGGATATTAGAAGGATCAACTCTGGGGAGATACTTATGCGACAAGATGCGAGCCCAGAGCTGAGACTAGCTGGAGCACCAACACCAATAAAGTTTGGAAGCAAGAGCTTGGCCACTCAAGATGCAGAATGAAGACCCAGACCTCCCTCCTTCTTGGGCCTATAGACAGTATCCCAATTAATAAGGCTCCATTTAGAATTTTGCAGGTTCCCACTCCAAAGAAACTACCGAGAAAGGGCATCAAATGCCTTAAGAAAGTAAACAGGGGCTGCTTGAACCATGCTTCTATAAGTAGGAAGAGAGTGAATCACAGATTGGAGGAGAGTCACCCTTCCAGCCATAGAGAGCCATCTATGAGTCCAATGATTAATCTTATGTCGCAACTTATCAAGAAGGTTCTTCCAAAAGAGCCTAGGTTGTCTTCCCACCACAATAGGGATGCCCAGGTAAGTCAGAGGGAGAGACTGAATCTGAAATCGGAGGATATTAGCATTCCTCTGCTGAATAGGCCCAGGAGTATTGAAGAAATAAATGGAGGACTTATGGTCATTGATTTGCTGGCCGGAAGCAGCCAAATAAGTATCCAAGGTGATCCTAAAAGCTTCAGCTTCCCGAATCTGAGCTCTACCTGCAAGAGCAGTATCATCCACAAACTGGAGATGAGAAAGATTGGGCAAACCATTTCTCCATCGCCAGCCTTGTAACACATGTTGGGAAACTTGAGATTTAATAAATCTACCAATGCCCTCCGCCATAATAATAAACAGGTACGGAGAAAGAGGATCCCCTTGTCGAAGACCCTGAGAGGCCCCAAATAAATCAGAGGGTTCACCGTTGAGAAGCACTGAGAAGGAAGGAGAAGTAACACAGCTCAAAATCCAGCTCACCCATTCCAAACTGAAGCCAAAAGCAAGAAAAGTTTTCAGTAAAAAACCCCATTTAACTCTATCATAGGCCTTAGCCATATCCAGCTTGATGAACATAGAACTCTCTTTAGAGACATACATAGAGTGGATGGCTTCAGAGGCAACAACCACTCCATCAAGGATTTGTTTCCTAGCAACGAAACCTCCTTGCTCCTCAGAGATAATCAGGGGAAGCCAAACTTAAGTCTTTCAGCAATTAACTTAGTAATGACTTTATAGACCACATTACAAAGAGCGATAGGCCGGAAGAAATCGAGTTTATTAGCCCCTTCTTTTTTCGGAATAAGAACAAGGAAAGTAGCATTCAAAGCTCTGAGCATATGTTTGTTAGAAAAAGATTCTTGAACCATAGCTAAAAGGTCATGATTAATAATATCCCAAAATTCCTGAAAAAAATCAACTGAGAACCCATCAGGCCCAGGAGCCTTTCCCTTCCTCGTGTTGAAGACCACATCCTCCAATTTCGACAGGGAGATCGGACTCTTAAGAGAACCATTCATCTCCGTGGTCACAAGAGAGGGAATATAAGACAAGATAGTATTCTCATCAATATCAACAGGAGGAGAGTCATCAGAGAAAAGAGTAGAGTAGAACCGAATAGCTTCCCTAGACACAACATGTGAGGAAGTGAAGTGGAAGCCATCAGCATTGACAAGAGAAGAAATGTAACTCTGATTTCGGTGGCCCTGCACAAATTTATGAAAGAAAGCAGTGTTCTTGTCCCCTTCCTAAAGCCAATCAATCCGAGCCTTCTTCTTCCAATAAATTTCCTCTTTGAGATCCCACTCAACTAAGTCCCTGGAAGCCTAGGATTCCTCTATGCGAAGGGCTTCCGAGAAGCCAAGGTCACGGATCTGCCTGGTAATGACTGCTAGATGATCTTGAGCCCTCTTCTTCATGGTGTGAAGATTACCAAAGCAAGTCTTGTTCCAGTTTTTCAGATTTCTTTTGACATATTGAAGTTTTTTAGAAAAAGAAAACATAGCAGTGCCATACGCTGGGCCACCATCTCTCCACTAGTGAACCATGAAATCATGAAGAGAAGAGTCACAAAGCCACATTAATTGAAACTTAAAAGGGGGATTCTTGGTATTAGAGACACAACTAGCAGAGAGCTTGATAGGCCAATGATCAGAACCCCTCCAATCCACAATTTCAGAGAGAGAGAGAGAGAGAGAGAGATAGTACCAATATTCCAATAACAGGAAACCAGAAATCTATCCAGACGTTATGAAATGGCATCATCCCCAACTCTTCTATTATTCCACGTAAAGAGCCCATTACATGGTAGAACTTCAGAAAGATGTAAGAGATCCATATTCTCCTGAAGTTTAGAAGAGGGCCCCAGACGAGAAAGACCTCCTCGTTTCTCCTCCAAGCACACAACAGAATTGAAGTCCCCACCTAAAATCTAAGGCAAGAAAGGATGACAACTTTGAACATACCGAATATGCGCCAGAGCCTTATCTTTCTAGGGAGATCAACAGGAGCATACACATTAGTGACCATAATCAACTCCCCCATCTCTAGGCAAGAGGCAACCATAGAAAGAGAAGAATGACAAGATAGCCACCAAAGAGGGGTAATTTTCCTAGGGTCCCAACAAATAGCCAAGCCACCAGAGCTCCCCTGGGAGCCAATACATTAACATTGACCGAAATACCAAATACTTGGAGAACAACTGACCATGGAATCCACTGAAAGTTTAGTCTCCTGAATACAAAGGATGTCTGGGGAATGCTCCGCCACCAACTCATGAATAGCTTTTTGTCTAGGGATGTTATTCAACCCCCTAACATTCCATGAGAGAATGATCATTGAGTAGAGTGAGGAAAATGTGCATCCATGGGTTTGACAGCCCTCGAGTCTACCAATAAATCCCCTGCAAGCTGAATTTTCTCTTGATCCCTTTTGCGGCCACTTTTTGAAGGAGTAAAAAAAGAGACTTTCTTAAATGATCTTTGCATCAAACCCAATGCAAGAGAAGATCCTTTTCCTTTCCCAGATGCAAACACATCTTTAGCCAAATCTGCTAGGAGAATGTCATTGTCTTGTGGAATAGGGGAAACCACCAAGGCACCAAATTCCAGTCCAATAGGTGTTTCACATGTCTACTGGACAACATTCACCTGGTGCAAAAGAGAAGCATCTTGGATAGGAGTCCCCTTATCTGCAACTGCTGCATCGGACATAATACATGGAGGAATACCTTCCTCTAAGGCCATATTATCTAGCACCTCAAATCGGTTAAAACCTGCCTCTGCTTGCCTATCTAAGAAGGGCCTCTTCTATCCTCTCCCCTTAGCTCGGCTCTGAGCACGAATGAAGTCATCCTTGTCAGGAACTGTAGCATTAACCTGGGTTTTCCCCTTATTTGCAGAATTCATCTAGACTTTCCCTTTTCCTACAAAGTCAGAATGAGCCTTTCCTTTTCTACATGTTTAGTCTGAGCTTTGTCTTTGCCATCATTATCCATCTTAAGGTCTGAGGAGGAAGAAGATCCCCTAGGACCTCCACTGGGCATCTTAGAAGCTTGAGGGCACATACACTGCAAATGGCCATATTCATGACATATTTGGCAATGGAAAGGTAAAGACTCATAGTCTAACTCTTGTACCTAGGACGATGAGCCAAGACAAATTTTCAAAGAATCTGGCAATGGGTTATTCAAATCAATTTCAACACAAATGCGGGCAAAAGAAATAACCTTTTTTGTCGAGGGATTGATGTGCGATGGCAGTAGGCGTCCCTAGCATAGCAGCTATCTGGCGCGGGATGTCCTCTCTCCAAAACTCAAGAGGCAGGCACGGCAAGCGAACCCACACAGGAACCCTTGAAGGGAGATCCTCCGCAAAATTGAACCCCGTATGCCAGGGTTTGACAAACAACCCGACTCGGTTGTAAAAATATGGGCCGCCCTCAAAGACGCGATCCCGATCAGACATGCAAGAGAATACCACCATGAAGTAGCTATTCCCTGCTAACATAATGTCCATATCATCTTCTATTTGCCACGAGCGACGGATCCAGGCTTCAAGAGCAGACAAAGAGATTCAGATCCCAAGAAACTTGCAGATCAAAGCATGCTTAGTCCAGTACTCGACATCTTCCAAAATTGCCTTCGGAGGAATGACCAGAACAGGGCGATCTTGACTACGAGGTAAACACCCATTAACCTTTTTTAACTTTGAGCTCTCCTTGACAAAAGTTGAAGCCTGCGGTTGCGAACTAATCCCAGAAGAAGATCCGTGAGAAGCCGTAACCCCAGCAATCATCAAAGTAGAGGTAGCTCCACATGCAGCCATCAGAACATAGAGTTGAGAGCACCCTTGCAAGCGTTGTACACCAACACTCGACACACAAAAACCCCAACTCTCGACACACAAAAACCCCAGCTCCAACAGCATAAACAAGCAAGAGAAAGAAGACAGAGATAGAGACGGAGCTCTGAAAAATCCCACCCGCAGCAGACGGCCATAGGCAACAGACCCACCCCACACAAATGCAGCACAACAGAAAAAAGAGCTAAGACACAAAGGCCCTAGCTCACACCCAACCTCCTCTCAGCATGCATCATCCGCAGCCAGTCCAAGCAACCTTGTTTTCTTTTTTTATTTTCTATTTTCTGCTCCCTATTTTCTTCATTGTAATCATAAACTCATAAATGTCGAAGATCCCTCTCAAAATTTGAATGCCTTAAAATATAAAATCGTCTAAAATTTATCACTACCGCAAACATGGAAGATGGAGGTGTGATGTCCATACTTTCATTGATATGATACTTGACATTTAGAGTTAACGAAGTTTCTCTGTTCTATAAAATTAAAAATGGGCAGAAACTAGAATTGTTATAGACACTTGGATACAAACGAGAACTCGATAGACATTAAACTTAAAGTATTGTGTAAACAAATCATATTTCAATGCTGCATGAAAATGTAATAAACTCATATACTAAATACGATTAATTAAAACTCAATATTTACTGTAACAGCTCTTTCTGTTACAGTCAATAAAAAAATAATTATAGGTCTTATAATTATAATTTCAAATTACTTTTTAGAATTTTAAGTTATTCACAATTACAAACATAAAATAAGTTGTATAATGAATTTTAAGTTTAATAAAAGCTTACGTGAACAAATCAGTTTTGAATGGAAGGGACGCAACCCTTCTCTCATGACCCGCAATTGTTATTTATATATCCTCAAATTTCTTCCTTCATAACGAATTGCAGACTTCCATTCTTTGAAAAACTCTGTTTTTTTCCAAAGAAAGTTGGTGCAGACTATCACATTTAGGTATGAAAATTCCATCAATTGTGACCTCATTTTTACAATCAAAATTATAAAATAGTATTTTGATAACATTTTACTACGTGCTTAATTTGACAAGTAGCTGTTAAAATTTGTGCAGTATCTATTAATTGATATCTTTTGTCTTCAAAATTACAAGTGCTTTGACTGGTTTTGTACGAGTTGGAGAAATATGACCAAGGGAAAGGGAAAGGGAAAGGGAATGAAGGCAAAGGGCAGTAAGCAGCAGGTAAAATTTCGACCTTTGGACAATTTAAAGAAGTGCAAATGCTTACATGGTAACTAATAAAGGTGATTGTACAACAAATTTGCAGGGCTTTAGCCAACAAACACCAATAACAGTAAATGTAAAAGATGACAGAGAAGCTAGCAAAAGTGACGAGGTGACAATTACCAATGATAGAAAAGGGCCGCAAAATGAGGTCAATGAAACAAGAGCTTTGAGCCTGAAACCTGAAGAAGAGTGCATTCAACTAAGGCAGGAAAAAATAAAATTGGAAGAGGAGTTGAAAGAGTTGAATAATAGGAATGAGGAATTACATGTCAAAATGACTGAAAATGGTTGCCTTTGGGATACTTGTAAGGCGAGGTTAGAAAGTACAATAATAGATATGCAGAGAAAGCTTAATGAAACAAAGATTTTGGCCCACAATACTCAAGTCTTATGCAATGAAATAAGTAGAGAAAAAAGTGAGTTGGAAATTAATTTTAATCAATCCATCAATGAGGCTAAACAACTAAAGGAAAAAATAGCAGAAGAAAGTTACTTGAGGGATATACGTAAGGGAGAATTTGATGTTCCAGTTGCAAAACTGCAAAATGAGCTTAATGAAGCGAGAATGTTAAGCAAGAAGCATGAAGGTTTGTGGTCTCAATCAGAACAGGAAAAAAATGAGTTGCAATATAATTTTAATCTATCCATAGATGAAGCTAGACAATTTAAGGAAAAAATAGCTGAAGAGAGGCACTTGTGGGATACTTGTAAAGGAGAATTTGAAGTTACAATTGCAAAAATGCAAAATGAGCTCAATGAAGCGAGAGTGTTGAGCCAGAAGCATGAAGATTTGTGGTGTCAATCAGAAGAAGAAAAAAATGAGTTGGAATATAATTTTAATCTATCCATGGATGAAGCTAAACAATTTAAGGAAAAAATAGCTGAAGAGAGGCAATTGTGGGATACTTGTAAAGGAGATTTTGAAGTTACAATTGCAAAAATGCAAAATGAGCTCAATGAAGCGAGAGTGTTGAGGCAGAAGCATGAAGATTTGTGGTGTCAATCAGAAGAAGAAAAAAATGAGTTGGAAAAGACACTTGTAGTGCTACAAAATCAACTTGATGAAATAAAGATTTTGAGAGGAAAAGACCAAGAGCTGTGTAATGTGCTAAGAGGGGAAAACAATCAGTTAGGAAATGAGTTGAAACAATGCAATGACATGATTGGGGAATTAAATACAAAAATTAAAGAAGACGAGCTATTGTGGGTTAGTAATAAGGAAGATTTAGAAAGCAGAGTTGCAGGTCTGAAGTCTGAGAAAGAGATAATGATCCAGGAATACAAAGTTTTGTGCACCCATTTAACAGATGAAAAAGATGATTTGAAACACAAACTGCGAGAATGCAACGATAAGAATAAGGAATTGCATGCACAGATGAGAGAAGATTGCCTCTTGTGGGAAGCTTGTAAGGCGAAATTTGAAGACTCTGTTGCAAGGCTGCAAAATAAGCTTGATTTGATGACTAATGAACGAAGAATTTTGAGCCAAGAATATGTACAATTGTACATTGAATGTGAATTTTTTAAGGCACAGTTAAGAGATTATAATGACATACTAAGCTCTATGGAAGATGAAACATGGAGTCTAATGTCTCTCTCAGAGAGTAATGCAAAGACAGTGGAGGCCCTGCAAACTCAACTGCAATCGATCACCCATGAACAAACACATTTGAGCAAGAAATATGAAGAACTGACAACTGAAAATGAATCTCTGAAGTTGAAATTGGAAAATTATGATCATAGATTTGATTTAGTAGAAAAGGAGAGGTACTCACTTAGATCTACATTAGCAAGCAGGGAGAAGGCTTTGATTCAAGAAAATGGTTCATTGAAACAACAAGTCCATGAGCTTCAAAACAAATTGGGTATGTGGGCTAATGATTACAAAGGGGTTTCCATTGATCATATGCTCGATTCAGCAACAGGGGAGAGGCAGTTACTCACATCTCTATTAGAAACCAGTGATAAAGTAATGGAAGATCTGGTTACAAAGAATAGAAAAGTGAAACAGGAAGCCCTTCAACTTGATAAAGAAAAACAGGCTTTGATTCAAGAAAATGGTTCGTTGAAACAGCAAGTCCATGAGCTTCAAAACAAATTGGTTATGTGGGCTAATAATCAAAAAAGGGTTTCCGCTGATGATATGCCTCATTCAGCAACAGGGGAGAGGCAGTTACGCACATCTCTATCAGAAACAAGTGATAAAGTGATGGAAGATTTGGTTACAGAAAATAGAATAGTGAAACAGGAAGCCCTTAAACTTGATCAAGAAAACCAACTATTACAACAGGACATATTTACTAAAAGGTCATTACTACACACAAAAGATGGAAAGATTACAGAGATGAATGCAAAAATGATTGAACTTAAGAATGCGATTGAAGTGTTAAAAATTGGAAGAAAAAATACCAGAGTGCTGAAAGAAACTGGAAGTCTTCTAAGTGAAGAGCAAGTGAAGGGAAAAGAAAGCGAGGAGAAAAGGAAGGAGGGAAATGGGAGGGTTTCACATCATGATCAGAGCCAAACGGCCTTTATTGACAATTTGATGTCTTGCATTCTTCCAGATATTAACAAGTCTACTGTAAGCAAATGCTTATGTACTGGCGCAAAATGCATCGTTCTTCCTTCAGATGCACTACTTTGTGGATGTCATTACGGTTGGTTTGGTGGGATAGTATAAATAACCACCCTTTCTCCCAATTCTGTGAGAACTGTAATAAGATGTTTTCAATTATCCAATTCATCCTTGCGTTTTTGTCAATTCAGATTGATGTATACTGCAACAACCCCTTCACTGCAATAGATTGCAATATTCTAAAATTCATTTTGAATTTTATTTATGAGATTTCATATTTATGATTCATGTACAGTTTTTGAATTCTTTTTGTGTACTCCAATAGTATACAAATGTTACATAGTTATGCAGAAGGTGGATGTTTTGAGACCAAATTTGGATCAAATCCTGCTTTACTTTAGCATTTTTATATAGAATTATTGAGGAAGAATATGAAAGTACTTAGCCTTAGATTTTATGTTCATTTGACTATGATTTATGTCACCATTATATTAGAACCCTAGGTTCTAGTGAGAGAGTGTTATTAGGTTCTAGTAAGTGAGTAGTATTGGACTATTAAAATGATTATGTCTTGCTTGCTTACAGTCATTTCATTTCAATATATTGAACCCCATACTTGTTCTGACAAATATTATACTTCGAATTAATATTTGCATATCTGTCTAAATCTATAAATTCGTTCTGACAAATATAAGATCCCACAAGCAGTGAATAGAAGTGTCCACACAACAAAATTTCATAAGCATTCATATTTCTGAAAAATATAAGATAGCTCATAAAAATGTGGTGACCTGATAACCTGATGGCATCTTCATTATGCTAAACTAATGAAAAATATTAAAAACCATTGTAAGGAAGCCCCTAAAATAACCAAGAAGAAAAAAATGAAACATAGTAAACTTTGCATTGTTTACATTTTCATTTAAAGCAGTGTTTCTGGAATTAACTGTGTATATTTTTTTTATATACAGTTGATTTTAGAAGCAATCTTCCAAATTCTACATGGACTGGAAAATCCATGCCAATTAACATTTTTTCACTTTTTAGTACTGCACACAATTGCTTATTCTTATCAGAAAACAATTTATTCACTTCAGCAGGGACAAAACATAAAATCTATATGGCTATCACTCACCATTTCTATAGTTTTTAAAGGTACAATATATTAGCTGTGATGAAGCCAATTTACATGTAGTACAAAAGGCTACCAAGAATGTTTAATAACTGTTTAATAATCTTAGAAGACTGCAATGCTCAATAGTTGATTTATACAGTAAGGGTACAGGTTTGCTGCTGCACACTCTGCATTACTGAGGTCAATTTGTGTAGAGCTTTAGTGGAAATGAATGTACTTGGCTTGGACTTAAACATGAGAAAAACTACTGTATTGTGCAGATCATGAGACAGAGAGCTCCCCATATACGTCTATCTGTATATGAGAAGATATCCATTGACAAAGGCAATAAAAATAGAAGAGTTAAAATGCTGTATTGAGGGAAAATGTAGTAGTGAAGGCTAGAAGCTTTCAGGTGGAAGAGAATATGGAGAACACAACAGTAGAGCTGAAAGCCATATGATACAACATTATAATGGATGAGGCTGAGAAAATAATGAAAAAAAAAATGCAATGCAAGATAGAATCAAGATAATATGGATGCACAAATGCTAGATAACAGAAACAAAAATACAGGAACATTAAAAGATAGAACATATGACTTCAGTCACAAGATAATGTCCAACCTTCTTTGGTTTTATGATATGAGAGATGGCCACTGTAAATTTTATGCCCTTGGCCTTGGATACACTTTACATGCTCTCGCTCCTGCATAATTTTTTGGTGGTTGCCATTTGAAGAGGCAAGCCTCTTTCATAAGCTGCACTAATTCTTTGAAAGGTAATTGGCACTTTGAATGGTAAGTTGCAAAACAAATACAAGAATACTTTGAAGTTTTGTAGCTTTAAGTTATGTTCCTATACAATGATAAAATGTCAGCTTTTAGCATATTCTGAAGTTCTACAATATGTTCCTATATAATGAGAAGATGTCAGCGTTTAGCATTAGACTGAAAACAATACACAGAATGATAAAGCATTTTGTTGACAAAATGAAGAAAGCCAAGGCAAGGTTTTATGATATCAGAAAACATAAGCCATAATTTTCTTCCTATCATGTAATTTGTACTATATGATGAAAATAATTTGACAAAATGAAGAGAACTAAAAATTATTATTTGAAAGAAAATCCAGATACATTTCCTTCCAAAAAGGAATTTTCAAAAAATCACTTTCAATGGCAATCCTGCAATTCTGATCTGCAGCGTTTCTTAAAAAATGCTAAACAGTAAATTCATTGGATAGACTGACAAGCCCTGTTATGCATCCTTCACATTCAACATGTGATGCCTATTTCTGCCTTGAAAATATATACACCATGGTATGACGGTAAGTCTGCCATTGTTGGTAAACTGTATTTGGAAAGTTTTGGTGGTGGACACCATCAGGGAAGCTCTGAGACTCCAAGGCCAAGGCTGAATATTGCCCATAAGTTGCACCTCCTTTTCCAACAGTTCTCTTCCGCATATTGAAACGGTAAAATTGCAAGCCCGGTGCATCTATCCAGATATTCAAAATCCTACCTCTGAAATCATCTTTGACTCTCACCGCATGTCTCATGATTCTTCTTTGGAAGATCCAGAACCTTATTTATATCATAACCCCCAGGCACAATCTGGATTCTGCTTCCAACAGTGGTTTCCCTATTAAAATCATGGGGGTTTCATGCGAAGCCAGAATAGCCCCTGTTGGAAGAAGATGTTGATCCACTGGAGTATATAATTGTGAGCCCATATTTTCACTTTGTTATCAAGTATGATCCTGACTGTTTTGACCTGCAAGGTTCCAATAAGTATGCTGGGCCAAGCCTACAGGAATGGGCATATTCAGAGGTTTGGCCTTCATAACAACCGCTAGCTCCTTATCTCCATTTTTTTTTAGGACTCCAACATAATTTGGAAATGTCCTTTCAAAGACCCAAATATCTTAGTCTAAACTCAAAATTGGGAAATGATCATACCAGGCAACTTTCATTTCAAAGTCATTAGTTGCTAAAATTGGCCAAGGATGTCAAGGAAACTTCTAAAATCCAATACCCATATGATGACATTAATGGCGGGGTCTCATGAGAGTGGCTTAAGGAACTATTTTTGAGGAGGTCCTATGGAATCAGAAAATTTCTTATCTAAGTAATTGGAATCGTTTCCTCAATAACAACCCCTAGCTCATGAACTTTAATTTGTATTAATTAATCTTTTATACTTTTAGATTTATTTGCTCATGTAATTTTGCATAAAGCCCCCCATTGTTCCTAGCCTAATTTAATATCTATTTGTTTAAGGAATATAATTTTGCATAAAAACAAATAAATTATTAACTTAATATATTTTTCCAAATTGTCCTATGAGCTTGACTTACTCTTTGTGAACTCTATTTTAATAAGTTTCTATTTTTAGGGAAAGAGAACATGACATCTATACACGTCATTCTTTGGTTAATCTACATCAAAATGATGTGTCTTATATCCATATTGATGATATTACCCCATACCTTGGTGATTTTATACTCTAGTTGCACTCCTTTAAATTTGTACTTCATGGATTTTGTAGAGGACATTATTGGCACTAACAATGACTTCATGGATTTTGTAGAGGACATTATTGGCACTAACAATGAGTACTAAAAATAATATAGTTTGGATTTAGATGAGATTAGAAACTCTTAAACTTAAAAATTAGGATTTTCAAATTCTATCTTAAAAATTGAGTGATTTTATTTTTGAATTTAGGTGGTATTTAAGGTTTTTAGTTGAATTTTATTTCATGTGTGATATTTAATCTTATAGGAGGTTTCCTTGTGGCATTCTATAGTAAAATGATGCATATGTCCATACATAGTTTAGCTAGGGATAATTTTTTTATTTTATTTTTTTCAATTTTTCTTTCTTAAATCCATTTATAATAATAAAAAATGACATTAAATAATGATGTTTGGGGAGCTAATCAAATAATATGTTGAGATCCTCATAAAATAATTCCATATTACAATTTTATTTTTATCTCAAAATACTTACATAGTTGTAGTTTCAATCTCGGTAAGAATATGCTCTTTTAACTCTTCTATTTGTAATTGCTTGATAATGCCTTTTAATTTTTAGTGAAAATAAGCTTATATATACATTAGCATTATGCAACTCTATTACAAGATGGGGGTAGATAAGTCATTAATGCTTTTGGAGTGGCAATTGGTTCAATATATGTTTTTGGAGTGGCATTTGATTCAATATATGCTTTTGGAGTTGCAATTGGTTCAATATATATTTTTGGAGTGGCATTTGATTCAATATATGCTTTTGGAGTAGCAATTGATTCAATATATGCAATGGGGAAAATGCATGGGATTTTCTTTATTATTTTTAGAATTATCTATGCAATTTTAGGATTTAGGTTTTTGACTAGTTTTACAAGAAAATACAAACCAAAACCATGTTTATATTATGCTTTATATATATATATATATATATATATATATATATATATATATCAACAAAGTTAATATTTATAATAAGTCATGCAGATGTGAAGTATTTAGATTACTACTTTTTGGTTGGAAATAATATTCTCCAACTTGCCAATTTTAACTTGAGAGACATTTGTCTTAATGCAGTTATTGTAGACTAGTTGGATATCGAATCTCCCTAAGCATTTTTAAACACTTTCTCGTGATTATTTTTGCCAAAGATTTGTTTGTGAGAAGTCCATTTGCATGTGAACAAAAGTGAGTTTTGGAATCCAATTTGAAATATTCAATTGGATGTTGGATTTCTACAAGCTTATTTTTAAGAAAATTTTCAAATAATCCAAGGTTCTATTAACTTTTATAGGATTCTCAACCTAAATATCATATCTACTTCGAAGGGTAAAGTTTATTAGAGGATTTCTCACTTCCTTCAAAATTTTAAAAAGAAACTTAGACTAAATTTTGATCTTTTATCGAATCAAGAGGAGATCAATACTTATAAATTATCATTTTACGGATTCCAAGTCAAATTGAGTGTAAAACATCTAGAAACTAATTCAAAGAAGAAAAAAAAGGGTCCTTATTTTTTCCAAAAGAAAATTGTGTCAAAGGCACAACACATAATTTTTTATTGCATTAGCAAGAAGTCAAGCTATGCAGATCAAAAGGATCAAGGAAGATCTACAAGAAAACCCAACTACTGTTTATTATGATGATAGTGACACCATTGCAATGACCAAAAGAACTTATATTTTATGATAAATTAAAACACATAGAACTTCAACATCATTTCGTTCAAGACTTAGTTCAAGATGGCCAAGTAGAAATATAATTCTATCTTATATTTTAGCAACTCAAGTTGATATGCTCACCAAAGATCTTCCAAGAGACGAATGTTAGATTTGAAATAACAATTAGGAATTAACACCATTGATTGTGTAGGAGGAGATTGAAAGTGTGCGTGATCAATGAGTCAATTGTTGTTCCTAATTGCAAATTTTTAATGCATATATTTATATTTATATTTTATTTTTCTGAGTTGCTCATTCAACTAGTTAGATTTAATACATTAAAGCTACATGTAGAAAATTGTCTACTATTTTTTAACCATCATAATGTTTCATAAATTATTAATAAATCAACATGTAATAATTATAGCACATATTACTATACAATATTATATAATGTAATAAAAATGATCATGTTAAACTCAATAATATCAAAATAATTTCGTTTAGGGTCGGACAAGGGTTCGCACCAAGGGAGAGAATTCTTCCATCAACAAATGGAATTATATGTTTAATTGCCAACCTTCACCCATCCAGCTTAGTTGAAGCTAGTGTAATACATCTCCTCATAACAAAACCCAAATCCAACAACACTTGTCACTAGAGTCTATAAAAGATGGGAGCCAAGATAAATTATATAGGCCTTGCACCATTTGAACACAACCACTTACATTTTTCACATGGCATATAGACCAAAAATCTTCACCTCCTCTATGTCTTCCTTAGAATCATCATCATCATCATCGCAATGGTTTAAATATGAAGGGATGACATCAATTTGAATTTTATATACCCATACATTTTTAGATATTCAAATTTATTATAAAATTTTATCTCACATCCATAAATATGCTTTTGATATTAATTAGTAGCAAATACTAGAGTGTTGATCCTTTACAAAATAATTGCTCAAGGGCGTACAAACACAACACACTAACATCAGAAAAATATCAATAGAAGACTAGTGTATTAAGGGGGATTTTGGATATGGAACCTACAATTGTACAACAAATTTAACCACCAAGATTTATCAATCATAGTTAGTAATCCCTAAACATCAAGAGAGAAAGCATGATATTATGAAATGTATAACAGCAATAACAATAAATGAAATTAATACAATATGAAAACCAATTAGTCCTCCCTTGTGCTTCTCTTTCTCAATGCAATGTGGGGTCTCAGTTTGTGCTCAATTGGACAGTATGAGAATTTGAAAGTATGTGGTTGCAATTTATGAGAATTAGCTCCTATTTTATAGACTTTCTGGATTTCAATAAGGATTCTCTAATTGAGGAGATGACTAAAATTGATTAAGGAGTCAACTAGATTTGATTGAAGAGTTGAATTCAACTAATTGAAGAGTGAAGTGAATAGATTGATTTGTTAATTCATTTGATTGTGAGAAAAATGATTTTGATTAGACAGTGGACTAAATTGATGGAGAGATGACTAAATAGATTGATTAGTCAACATATTAGATTGAATAGAGAACTAATTAGATTGACTAGAGAACTTGATAGATTAACTAGTCAGTAAAGGTGATTGAATAGTCAGGAAAGGTGATTGAATAGTTAGACTAAGACTTGATGTTAGTTACAACTAGAAGAATAATTAGAATTAAATAAATTAGAAAATTCATTTAATTGCACATGAAGATTTATTTATTTATGAGAGGAATGAAATAGGAAATTAAATAAATCGTTATTTATTTAATTTTAGGTGAATGTTTAATTAATTGCAATTATTATGTAATAATGACAATGAAGGAAATACTAATTGAATAATATGATTGCTTAATAAATTATGAAGATAAGAGATTAAATAAATTTGAAATTTAAATATAATAGAATTGATAATCCTTAAAGGATCAGTAGTTGTCATTAGTATACAAGCAGACATTCTGGTCGGTCATGATCACCGAGCGACAACACTCACCGAGAAACAGTGATTACCGAGTGTAGTGGTCACCGAAATGTTATGAACATCGAGCAGTATATCAACTGAGCATCAGTCTACAGAGACATAACCGAGCACCAGTGTACAGAGACACAACCAAGCACCAGTATACAAAGACATCACCGAGCACCAGTCTACACCGAGAGATAGCATTTCACCGAGAAAAGTGGATCTGAAACTACATGTCAGCTAAAGCACTTTAGTCTTTAAAATAGCTTTATGCTTAGTTGGACAACTGTTTCTTATGGATCAAGAAAAGCGTAAATGATGGATTTAATTAGTTAAACTGATTGTATTCATGTAAACTAGGAGATCAAGGTCAAGTTGTAAACCTTTGATCTTAGAGTTTTTTTTAAGAAAAGCGTGAAACCTAATTATGTCAAAATATTATATATGTATAGATGTATTAATCAATCAAGAATATGATGGTTGTATCCGCCAAGGACATATATGGATCAAACAAAGGTTTTCATGCAGAAGGAGAGATAAAGAAGAATTCAATTATCAAGAACTAGATTCAAGGCCACCGAGCAGAACAGAGGTATTATTCATCACAATAGGTGATACATACATTTCTTGAACTTAATGGATTTGTAATTAGAAATTCAAGATTGCAAGCTATCAGGTCATACATATTGGTTACTCTCTAACAATTATACCAAGAAGTAAAATCCTTCAAGAAGGTGGACTTAACATTATTTATATAAATCTTTTAACTGAGTGCACACATACATTGTGTTGCTAAAATCTCCTAACCGAGTAGAATTAACAAGTCTGACATGTTACTCCTAACAAGGTAAGATCATCAGAAGTGATCACAACTTGTAGCCCTAACAGGCACCTTCCATTCTGTAGATAGTGAAGCTTTGTGGGTTTCATCCCCACCGCAGTTTTTACCTTCTAACAAGGGTTTCTGCATTACCAAATACTTGTGTCATGTGTTAATGAGTTTTATGAATGTTTCAATGTTTGTTTACATGGATTTACATTTATGCTATGATATTGCATGTATGGAGTGATAAAGCAACAATGGTCGATTATGCAAGTAATGATTACTAAAGGTTAATTGATAAAAGTTTTTAAGGGTACTAATTCACCCCTCCCCTCTCAGTATACAGCCTTACATTATTCCAACAATTGGTATCAGAGCTAGATCTCTTATTTGGAAAAGTTTAAATCACTTGAGAGAAAAGATCATACAATGGAAAGGTATAAGCTTGATAAAAATATTGAGAATCAGAAGTTGCAAATATAGATTTTCTTTGAGTAATACAAAGAAGAAAGAATCAAAATGAAAGAGTTATTGGCTGAAAGAAAATTCATGGCATCTTGCTACAATGAAATTGACTATCATGAAGAAGAGATACCTGACCTATTTGATTCATCCAGATCTGGATCTGGTAATACATCTGAAGGCACCATTGCAGACCTAAATGAAATCAATCAACATCTGATTGAACAAGTAAAAGCACTGCAGATCGGTCAAGAGACACAGATGGTAAGAATGATTGATGTTATCAATAATGCAAGACAAGCTAAACAAGAAAGAACTTTAGCTATTGATGACAGGAGAAATATTATTGATAAATTGCAAGAGAAAGAATATGAGATATAGAGACTTACTGAACATCACATTGAGATCACCAATCAAGTAGTTCTTATGAGTCATGAGGCCAACCGAGTAAACATAGAACTTAATGAAAAATTGGAAGCTATTGGTGAACTAAGAGAAGAAAATGAGAAACTAAAGCATGAAGCAAAGATTCAACAACAACATAATGATATGATCAAGAAAGCTGAAGATAGTACAAAAAGAATGGATGAATTTTTGAATGGACAAAGAAGACTCAACAACGATACTAGTTTAGGGTATATCGAGCATGGATAATCATCAAACTGAGCTGATAAAAGAAATGTCTACACAAATCCAAGACCAAAGAAGCTTTCATGTAATCATTGTGGAAAACCAGGCCACACATCAAATGTTTGCAAGAACAAAGAAAGAGGTATTCCTAAAACTACTTCTACATTCATAGGTAATTGTTATAACTGTAACAAGCATGGACACAAAGCACATGAATGAAGATCTAGCCGAACAAACCAAAAAATAAATTTTACATGGAGAAACATTGTTCTACTTGTAACATACATGGCCACACATCTCATGAATGCAGGAAAAGAAAAAGAAAATCTAGACACCTAAAGAACAAGAAAATGCATATCAACCAAGAAGAGTTCGTAATACATATATTTGGGATTACAACACTTGGGTAAATTGTACAACATGTGGTAGATATGGACATATAGCTACTAACTATATGAGGAAATGGATAAGAAGATCTAGAAACTAGACTAACCCTAGAATGGCATGTTTACACTATCATAAGGTCGGTCACTTAAGAAAGGACTACAGAGACCAAGTGACAGAGTCAAGCACTTTTACAAATAGAAATACTATTGAAGACATCAGGAGAATGAGAAATCAAATGTGGAGGAGAGCTTCAAACAATGATAATGCTGGACCAAGCACTACTTTTGGTGATGTTGGTGCTCAAATCAACAGATTGGATTTC
Organism: Thuja plicata; assembly: GCA_018584345.1. Lineage (NCBI taxonomy): Eukaryota > Viridiplantae > Streptophyta > Pinopsida > Cupressales > Cupressaceae > Thuja > Thuja plicata. The sequence goes on along the minus strand of MU224792.1, from coordinate 379,137 downwards.
CTATGGACTTGCCAATCCAATGATGGGAAACCCAAGTGATTTGGCCAACTAACAAGTTTAACCTCAGGGAAAGGCTGAAACTTCTGCAATTCTCTCTCTACAGAACCAAGGCTAGTAGGCCTACACCTTATCCTTTAAGGATTTTTATAGCAGATAATGAACACTTAAATCTCTCTTTCACAAGTATGGCAATTACTTTCAAAGGAATCAAACTGTAATCAACTGTAAGATAAAACTGCAAAACTGAATGCTTTGTGAGATTTGTAAAGAATGCTTTGTAAAGATTGTGTATATATAAATGAGTGAATTTTAGAATATCTCAACAACATGAAACAATGAATCAAATGTCTATCTTCAATAACAATCAGATCAGTGCCTATATCAACTTGGGTAGTAGAGTCAATCCAACATTCAATCCTATGTACAACTTTGCAAGATGGTACTCAACTATCTAACTGCTTTAGGTGTAGAAAAGATTAAGGCCTGTATTATATCCTTGTTAGTTCAAATGAGTTTAACTCCTATGGTTGGGAGACCAGATGAACAAGAAGCTGGAAACAAATTAAGTTCTCACACACTTCCTGATATTCAAACAATGATATGTGACAATAACTCTTATGCATAAGCAACTCAAAGACAACAATTGAAATTCCTTCAATAATTGCAAAGGACTAATTGAATGAGAATTGAAATATTGAGACAAGAGAGACAGAAAACACTTATCTTTTATTGATTATCAAAATAGGTACATAAGAATTCATGTTCAGTTGTGATCAAAACTAAAACCTGACTGAAAAATGATAACAGTAAATGTCACCAAAGATCATACCTCCAACGACTGACCCCCTACATTGATCCAAGTATCCTTATTTATATAAAATCCAAAGGATGCGAACAAGCTTTAGATCAATGCAATGGTTCATATCTAAAACCTAATCCGTATGATCAACAACTGAACAACCACAATTACAATTAAGAATGATTTATCATCCTTATAAATAGTTATCGACCAAAGCGATAATATGATTAAACAGTTCATTAGTAATCTGTTAAGAATCTTTAATATCTCTTTAACTTCTACAAGGTAGATTAATGGTCATTTGCATATCTTTAGATCTTTCATCTTTCAATCCAGATTGCTTCACTTTCATTTTATGACCTGTGAAACCCTGGATGCAGACAATGTCGACATATCAAATATTAATCAAAACCCTTAGTCGATGAAATAATAATATAAAAACGTGTAAATAAAAATAAAATCCAAGTCATCCAATGCCACTCAGGCTTTTGTCCTTTTCATCACTGAGACACGTTTCATCCAATCACACACTTGAAGAAGATAATGATCGTGCTATTTTTTCGTGCAAGTAAACATCGATTGTAGATCATATGTGAACCGCACCATAGATCTTCTAACTTGCCCAATTTTTTTTTATTAAACTCTAGTTTTCTTTCCAACGACCTTGCGATTGCATATTCTACTTATCACTGAAAAATTCCCTTACCATGGTTTCATTCTGAGATTCGGTGACTGAAGCTTTGAACAACTCCTTTTAAACCCTTGGTTTCCATTCATAGACTCGGCGACTGCACCTTTATCTCTTAATCGCTGAATGAATTTGACTTTTAAACTTTATATGGCGATCACCTGACTATCGTAGATCTTCATATTTAATCATTTAGTCTTTCAGTGGGGTTGGGACACATGTCGATTAGGCGTAATGGCTTAATGAATAACAATATTGCATCTTTTCCCTAAGCCATCACGCTCGCCATTGGATCTAACTAAAATCACTCTGCTTTTACCACTCTAACTCTGGCCTTTGACTTTATCTTTAACCGCACTTTGACATTGGGTTTACAAATGTCTTTAGTCTCCAACTTGCGATATCGTTTCCTTGACTCTGGGTTTATCTTACAACCACCGTTAGATTTAATTAAGCTTTGAATAAGATCAACGGATGTCGTTGAGTCTCTATAAGATAGAAGCATATTCCATTCCCTTACGCATTTACGCGACTGAAGGATTTCGCTAAGTCGCTGAATGATAATGAATATTTCATGTTGATCTTGAGACAACGCGACAACCATAAGATTCGCTCTGTATCCACGACCCAGAGTTAATCTTTGAATCTTTGACTTAACCCCGATATCATCTGGCAATCACGCGATTGAGGCAAAAGGATAACCCTGCTAATAACTCTGAGGTTGATCACAAGATTACGCGTCTAAATGATCTCAAAGTCATGAGAAAATTTCATTAACCTGTTGTTTATCAGGAGACTTCGCGATTGTCGCTGGATCAAAAGAAAATCAAGATGAGATTGACGGCTCATATTAAGTCGCTCAATGATAAGAGCATATTCCTGTTACTCATGAGATCCCGCAACTAAGGCATTTTTGAAGGCGCCAAATAAGATAGGATATCCCCTACCAAGGTCATAAAGTAATTTTAAAATGAATATTTAAACCGCAAAAAGGGGCCAACGACTATATTTATGAATTCAAATATATATAAGTCGTTCAAAACATGAAACTTAGCAGATTTAACAGGAAAATGCAAGGAATTAGACAAGATAAATGTACAGGATAGAATAATTTCAATAATGAATTATGAATGGAAGGAGGAAATACAAGCATAAAAAAAAAAAAATTGCAGAAAACGCTTCCCTAAATTGCTTAGCCATTCAAATTTAATTATAAATTTGGGATATACCAGGTGACACCTCATCTAATGGATCAGGTGATTCCTCCACCCCCACCTAGACAATACAATCTAGTCAGTTAATATAAATCGAGCACAAACTGCACGTCGGTGAACATATGAAAGAAAACCGAGTTGATACAATATTATGAGCATCATTGTTAAACATGTGGAAGACAACCAAGTTAACACTTTGTACCGAGTATTGTATACTCGTCGAGCTGAAGACTTGCATCTATGCTTTGTCAACCGAGTGGAAGGTGAAGCATTTAATGCATCACTTGGGTTATATTTCTCTATAAAAAGGGCAAATGTGAACTCATTCATTCACCCAGTGTTAAACAGAAGATTGCAGAGTGAAGAAACAATTCAAAGTGACCACATTGCAAATGGATTCATAGCACGATCAAAAAAACTCCAACAAATCTCAAAGCATTCTCAGCAAACATCCTGTGAGTATAAAGACTTACCGAGCTAAACAGTTTATTTGCAAAGATGCCCTAATTTGATGAAAAATGGCAACCACTTCCCAAACCATGAAGATCAAGATGGAAAAAGATAAGAAGGTTGTTCTAATCAAGAACTTGACCTAAAAAGAACCTAACTACAAGTTCTTCCCTGAGGTTTCTTCTCAACCCGATGACAAGGGAGCATTCTCGAGTATCCCACCTAGGGTTTTACTAGTCAAAGATATTCGTGCATACAGTCACTGCAAAGTTGCAGAGATTGGAGACTTTGAACTTGAATAAGATTATTAGAATCTATGCAAGGATGGAAACCTAAAGAATGAGTACAAACACATTGAAGTGAAAGGGTTAACCAATGCCCTATTGTTCGCGAAATAATTCAAAATAGAATGGATACACATTGTGCTCAGCCGAGTGCATGACAGTAAAATATGGTTATATGAAACTAAGGAAATCACAAAGGACTTGATTCATGCAATGACTAGTTATTCAATCACCAAGAAGGAAAAATCCCTAAGGCAACCTAGACGCCCCGAGATTGAAAAACTAACTGGAGCCGAATGGGACGGCAGAGGTCTAAAAGTGAATTCAATCACCGACCCTAAAATGAAGTTTGGTGCATATGTGATTGGATACAAGATCTTTCAAGCAAGTAGAATGAACAACGTTGCTTGTGGATCAATTGACACAGCATACAAGATAATAAAGAAAGGAGTGCAACTAGACCTAGCCGAGCTACTATTGAAGAAACTGGAAGAAAACATGAGAACAATTAGATCAACATGATCTAATACATGTAAGTTTAGTTCTCTATTAATGTGCATATTCTTTTACTTTCAGAACTTCTTTCCTTCAGTCGGTAATATCACTTGGGACACCAATCGACCAATAATAGCACAGATTAGTGATTACATTAAATCACTGGGAGATAATTTCATTCCACTGTTGGATAGCTACTTCACAACATTTAAGAATAGGATGCAAAAAAGGATGAGAATTCCTGCACAGTTGGTTGAACAATACAAAGATGAGATATGCTTTGTAGTTGAAACCAAAAGCACACTCATAAAAGCTACCAACCCAAGAACGACATGGTTACCACCATTGGATTATGAAATTAACATAGATCTGGCTACATAAGCCATTGAATCCATACTCAATGAACCAGTTGACAAATCTATAAGCAGATTTGGTACATATAAGGAAGCCAAGTCAAGAATAAAGACTGGCTTGGTAGTCAAGAAAATAGGAAAGAAACAAACTCAAATGGTGAAAACACTCAAGAAGAAACTATCGGTAACTGATGAGGAGTTAGAAAAAATAGCAGATGTCACCGAGGAACAGTCACCCATCAGTGAAGATAAAGAGTTAAGTGATTCAGAGTCTACTAAATCAGATGCAGAGCCACCAAAGGCATAGAAATCAAAACTTACTCATGTAACAACAACATCTAGAACCAGGAGAAAAACAACTAAGGTAGACTCACCACCATTTAAGAAAGGTATAGTAAATACATATCAGAAGAGAAAATCCTCCACCGAGAAACAAGCACCGAGACAATGAAAGAGATATGTGAGAGGAAAAGAAGACAAGGATGATACTGAAGCAGATGAGAGAGAACAAAGGATCCAAGCAGAAAAGGCCAAAATACCAAATACAATTGATGGAATTCCAGAATCAATCATCAACACAGGCCACTTACAACATCATAAAATTAGACAATGGGTAAATATGTCTACTGAGGATCAGAATAAAATAGAAGAAGCAATCATTAAGATTTATGGTAGCATTCAAATATGTACCTCTACAATTTGGCAATCATATTCCACAGGAGCTACAAGATAAAATATCAACTAGGTGGACATATGCATTGCATATGGAAAAACAAATGAGGGAGAAATCCCTAACTACTTTCATTCCCGACTCCACAGTTGAAGAAATTGATGAAAAAATGGAGTATGCAAAGAAATTTTCTACAAAAACAAGAGCATACAAGGTATCACAAAACAAGCTCAAAGACATTGACATAGAGAGCAACAAGATTTGGACACAAATATTTACTCCACCCGAGAAGGTACTAGCTCTAACTGAGACTTCTCACACTGAGGAGCAGGAGGCAACGCCAAGCCCCGAGCACATTTTCATCAATGACACTGAGGATGTCAATCTAATTGACTTGACCACAGAGGCAAGTAAGGCCATGGAAGATATTCCTCAAATATTGCAATCATTAGGAGAAAAAATAGACATAACAATACAAAATATCACTCATGATGATTCTGATAATGATGCAAAGGCTGATGAAGATGTAAATGTTGCCACCAAGCAAACAAAGGAAAAGAAGACTACTGATGTTGCACAGGAACAAATACAGGCAATATGCCTTTATTGATATGCAAGCAATAAATATAATGACTGAGTCACAACAGACACCACTGGAAATAGAAGTAGACAAACCGATGGACAAAGGTGAAGAACAAGGGGAGAAGATAAATAAAAGAGGAGAGGATAAACTGAGTGATGCACCCACTGAGGACAGTGAAAAGGTAGACAAGGTTGCAGATCAAGACAAGATTGATGTAGAGATGTCTACAACCGACCAACAAGTATTGACCGAATAACCTAGCCACGGAACCACACCTTCAAAGCGATTAATGATAGAAATAGAGAAACAATAGGCTCTTGCTATCATACCTCATTCCCCTGCATCAAGAAACATTCCAAAGAAAAAAAGAACAAGAAAAGTAAAGCCCTTGTTACACTTGATGAGATCATGGACATACCCGACTATGATCCACGAACACTTGATCATGAGTCATTATCAAGGTATGGGGAGCTATGCAAAAGGAAAGCACAATAGGACAAGCTCAAAAAGGAACACAAAAATATACAAGTCCTGGAAACAGAAAAGGATATTCTACTGCAGGTAGTTCCTGACACACAAATTGATCAAAATGCACCCATCATTGATCAAATAGCAGTTCTGACCGAGGAAATCACACATCAAAATGTAGACGCCAAGAAGGTCATTGAGGAAAGAGTAGAAGAAAAATATCATTACAAACTAATAGAGAAAATAAGCCAAGAAGTAGCACTGAACAAGGTGAATTTTTCTGAACTGGTAACTACATTAGAACTTGTAATTTTAGAATTAGTTACCTTAGTTCAAAAATTATGTACTATTGAAAATTTCACTATTGACCATGATGCACAAATAGCTAAGTTAAATGAGGATCTAAAAGCTAGTGCACAAAGTCTTTCAACCGAGCAGAATGCATTCAAACTGCATTATGAAAAGCTAGTAGAATCTAAACGGTTAAGACTAGAAATGCAAAAGGAAGAAATCAAAATCAGAGATGAAGTAAATGAGCTACAAGCCATGTTACTACCAAATCTCACATTATTGATGACACATATGACTACGAAAAAGACACTAATTACCACCCTGGAAATGTCAGGAGCAAAGAGCATCTATGACATGCACACTCAAATCACATTGGAGCATATGACCCTAGAGAACCTGAAGGAGAAATGAGAGAATCTGATGGAATCTATTAAGCAATCTCATTCACACATTCTTGACAAGCTATAAGTTTTACATCTTTGTCATTACTTTCAAAAAGGGGGAAACATAAATTGTATCTACATACCGAGGCATGCACATAGGGGGAGTCATTGTAAAGGTAACACACATTGTATATATACTGTACATATAAGTTTTTGATACTAATGCCAAAGGGGGAGATTGATAATCCTTAAAGGATCAGCAATTGTCATTAGTATACAAGCAGACAATTTTGGTCGGTCATGATCACCAAGCAACAACACTCACCAAGAAACAGTGATTACCGAGCGCAATAATTATTGAGTGTAGTGGTCACCGAAATGTTATGAACACCGAGTAGTATATCAACTGAGCATCATTCTACAGATACATAACTGAGTACTAGTGTACAGAGACACAACCAAGCACCAGTATACAGAGACATCACCGAGCACCAGTCTACACCGAGAGACAACATTTCACCAGGAAAAGTGGATCTGAAACTACATGTCAGCTAAAGCACTTTAGTCTTTATAATAGACTTATGCTTAGCTGGACAACCATTTCTTGTGGATCAAGAACAACATAAATGATGGATTTAATTAGTTAAATTGATTGTATTCATGCAAACTAGGAGATCAAGGTCAAGTTGTAAACCTTTGATCTTAGAGTATTTTTTAAGAAAAGCATGAAACCTAATTAGGTCAAAATCTTGTATATATAGATGTATTAATCAATCAATAACATGATGATTGTACCCACCAAGGACATCTATGGATTAGACAAAGGTTTTCATGCAGAAGGAAAAATAAAGAAGAATTCAGTTATCAAGAACTAGATTCAAGGATACCGGGCAGAATAGAGGTATTATTCATCATAATAGGTGATACATAGATTTTGTGAACTTAATGGATATGTAATCATAAATTCAAGATTGAAAGCTATCAGGTCAAGCATATTTGTTACTCTCTAACAACTGTAGCAAGAAGTAAAATCCTTCAAGAAGGTCGACTTAACATTCTTTATGTAAATCTCTTAATTGAGTGCACACATACATTGTGTTGCTGAAATCTCCTAACTGAGTAGACTTAACAAGTCTGACATGTTACTCCTAAAAGAGTAAGATCATCAGAAGTGGTCACAACTTGTAGCCCTAAAAATCACCTTCCATTCTGCAGATGGTGAATCTTTGTGGGTTTCATCCCCACCACAGTTTTTACCTTGTAACAAGGGTTTCTGCGTTACCAAATACTTGTGCCATGTGTTAATGAGTTTCATGAATGTTCAATGTTTGTTTACATGGATTTACATTTATGCTATGATATTGCATGCATGGAGTGATAAAGCAACAATGGTCGGTTATGCAAGTAATGATTACTAAAGGTTAATTGATAAAAAAATTTAAGGGTACTAATTCACCCCTCCCCTCTTAGTATACACCCTTCCATTATTCCAACAAGAATGACACTAATTAATTAAATATAAAGATTATTTAATGAATTGAAATGAAAGCTAGTAAAATTATTGCACATGGGCAACAAGTCAATTTTAGGTGTCTACATTTTCCCCTCTTTGAGATAATGCATTTTCCGACATTGTTTCAAAGATATTAAAGTGATAAAAAAATGCCCCTAGGATGTCGTGATACTGACTAGGTATTATGTTGCCCCCTCAAGAAGTTGAGAAAAAAATATAATGGAGAGCTCTGTCATGCCAAAAAAATTAGGGTAAAAACACACAAACATTTGTTTTAAACATATTGCTATTAACTAATTTACAATTAAATCAAGTCCAAGTGTTTACTAAGATTTTACATCTTTAGTGGAATTACTAATTCCCTAGGGGTACTCAGGTAAAAGCCAATTGAAGTTGGGGAATCATGACTCAATATCAATGTCCCTTGACATAGTTACCCCAGAAAGTTTCATCTAAGTGGCATCTCTTAAATAGGTTTAGAACCACTTTAATTGTGATAGTTAAAATCCCCTTAATTTAATTATCCCCATTTAAATTCAGCTTTGAAATTTCAGTTACTAGAGTTTGGGTGGGTATTATAGAATTACTATATTCAATCATGTTCAGAAGACACTAATATTGGATTAACATTTACCTAATGTAATCATTATTTAATTAATTTAATAAGTCATCATAATAATTTACTTTCCCTAATTAAAATAAATATCATAATTTATTTTATTATGATCCCACCACACTTCATTAACTTTATTAGATATATATTAGTTGGTAATAACCTCCTATATAATAATTCGACAAAAAATTTACCATTGGAATAAAATTTATATTAATATCAAACCTACTACAAGTACTAAGGTTACCCATTGAATAATTTAAAGAAGAAAAGAATAATCCTCCTAGTAATTTCATTATAAAGTGAATCAAATTTGAAGGTGCTTCTCCTTAACATAATTGGATAATTATCAAATTAATGACATAATTAAGTATTAGTACTATCCTTAAAAAATCACTAATCAAATAAATGAATTAATCATAATAACCCTCATAAAATAATCCATAAACAATTTAATACCATATAATTAATCCCCTTTTTATAACCTCCATATCAATATCCCTATACTAAAAATTATATTATTAAAAAAACATCCTAAAAGTCAAAGCCAAGTTTAAACTATAACTTAAACTCTAATTCCCTCCCAAAAGACTCAACAACCATGCCCTAAAGTTATGACCTAACCCTAATTTTGAAATTAGGGTTAGGGTGGAGTTTCTTTTTTCAACACAAAAAGGGAAGCCCCATTTTACTCCTCTCTTCTTTCCTCAAACCCTAACTCGTCTCTTAATTTCTTTTCTTCATCTCTTAATTTCTTTTCTTCATGTTTGATATGTTTTTGTTGTGCAGGTTTAATAGTGCTCTCAAAAATAGACAAGGAGACAAAGATCATGTGTGTGTGTGTGTGTGATTCTATAGACAAAAATTCATTTCCTTCAGGCGTTTTTATATATATATAT
>MU224792.1:352466-362651 GCA_018584345.1 Thuja plicata | reverse complement strand
GTTTACCTTGGATAACTGCTATGCATGTTATCGCTTCTCCCATTCATAAATGTCTTAAGTTCATTCATAATGGAGAAGTCAAAACGATTAATCATAGTTTGTTTCAACCTTCTAGGCCTAGAGATTGTGCTACTCTTGATTTTCTTTTGCCTTCATTACCTAACTCATGTCCTTCTCACCCTAATCATCTCTTTCATTCCTATCAAGCTTACAAACATCACAAAATTGCTGAGTTAAGTATGCCTCAGATTGATTCCAATCGTGGTCTTTTTCCCACTCATGCAATATCTCCTTTATCTATTTCTACTAATAAGATTGATCAAATTCCTACTCTTCCATTACAACCTATTGAGAATCCTCATATAGAACCTGTGAAGGAACCTATTGTTATCCCTCCCAGTTCTCAACATTTATCAAATAAAGTCAAACATAACAAATCTGCTAATGAACGTTGTAAGAAGCACAGAGCTAATGCTAGAGCCCGTGCTTCTATGATTCAAAATTCATTACCTACCTTCGATCAACGTATGCATGATGCATTGGATGTTAATATTCATGATGTTAAGACGAATGAGTATGATGATCGTATTCGCATCTTGGATCCTATTTCAATCAACCTTGATGAGGAGGACACTCTCGATGATCCTATTAATCTTAGTGATGAACATGAGACCGTTGATCTTGATAATTATTTACCTCATATGCTTTCAACTCAATTAACAATTACACCTAGTAATGAGCATTGTGATTCTCAAGAGGATCCTTGTTTGAAACTGGCTATCATTCCTACTATATTGGATATAGTGCCTCTTGCGAGTTGTCCACCTACCCTAAATAACATAAACCAAGATGGGGAAGGTTGAAAACATGCTTGATTGCCTCATCCTTTATGGTAGCCCTTTGTGTGTTTGTATGTTGTAATGTGCTTTCCCCCGTAATGTACTTTGCTAAATGACTATTAGATTCTTTTATACGACCCTTGTTACTTTGTTGGTGCAAGGTGATAAAGGAATCAAAGCTGTTGTTCAATTCCTCTATATGTATCTAAATTCTTCTAGATGTTGTTTCATGTTATGTTGTACATGTGCTATTGTTTGTAACCGTTTTCCTTGTATAATATGCTTGGATCTGCGACATGGTAGCACTAATTCTTTTTGGTCTCCAGGTTGTGGTCTGAAAAGATTCCTCTTCGTAATTCTTAAGTTTCTTTCCTCCTTTGTGATTGTAGTTCTACTTTCTTTGGGGAATGATGACAATTCATCTACAATAATATTATATTTCTATGTACATGTTATCTTATGATCATACTGACCCCGCATTAGGTAGATCCCTTTTGTGTTTTTACGTATGTTTATGTTTTATTTCCCTTGATTTGTCTTCCTTTGGGGGCATCCCGCAGTGGAAACGTAATCCGTAGAGTTGCTTATGTTTCCGTTAAAACCATTGCTCCTGGTAAAGTGTTAGCAATGACTTTAATGTGGGGGCATACACTCTACTCACTTTTTTGCACACACGCACGTTCAAGATACTTTTCAAAGATATAAAAAACTTTTCCCTTTATGGATTAAAAGAAACTAATCCTTAAAGCATGGTCACATTTTTATTTTTATTTTAAGGATCTCTTGATCCCTCCAGTTTAAATTTACATGGATCTCTTGATCCCGCCCATTTTCAATTTACAATAATTTGATCCCTTTAAGAACTGATCTCCCTAATGGGTTGACTAGTGAGTAGCCACATTCACTAGGTGGTTCAATTCCATCTTTCCAGTTACACTTTTTGTGTGGTTCACAATGAGACATCAGTTCTCATTAGGCGAGATAATCACACCCTTTTCTCTCTCTACTTAACTAAGTGATGTCTCTCTTATCAGGATATTAGGGTTGATAAAGCCTTAAGTCCCTTGGGGGCTTGAGGGTTTCTTTATCCCTTTTGGATTCAATAAGATTGTCTTTTCTATATATTCTCCTTTACCAAGAGTTTGTGTTGAGCTCATACTCTTGCTAAAGTGGGGCTAAATGTATAGTCGAAAAATGGAAGCACTTCCATTGTAGACATGTTTAGCCTTTCGAATAAGTGGTTTGGGTCATGGAAAGCGCCTTGAATGGGTTCTTGATCTTGACATGGCTTCCCCCTTGTTTTGTCCCTCTTTCCACTCCTGTTTGGCCTAATTTCTGCATTTTGGACTGCAAATTGGTGATTCTGGGCTTCAGGGTCAGGGTCGACCTTTTAGGTCTATGTCAACCTTGACCCTAACCTAGGTTAGGGTCAACCTCAAACTTGACCCAGGGTTCAGATCCTGGGGTCTCACAGATTTTGGAGGTTGGCCTTTGCAAAAAGTTTTTCCCGCTTCCGGGTCGGTTGTTTCGGGTTCCGAAGCGTTGATTCCTAAATTGTATTTAATACAGGTCCTCTCCTAGGGGTAAAGCCTTTAATGGTAATTTAATCCTCCTATGTAGGCCTCCTTAGAAGATTGTGCGCTAATTCCATATAAAAGGGAAGCTTTCTCTCTCATTTTCTCTAAGTCTAAGAGGTCTAACTATCATCAAGCAAGATTGGGAAACAAGAAGTCTTTTAAGCATCAATTACATATATTTGAGGTTAATTCCAAAACTGGGGTTTTACCAAGGCAAACCCCTCCCCCACAGCAAACAAACCTATTTTTATTGTAGGTACAGGTTCAGGATTGTAGTTTTGAGACCAAATATGGATACCCTTTTTGACAAACTTTCAGGATCCGCGAATAGAGTCACTTTCAGATCTGTGCAGGTCAGGGTCGACATTATTGGGTCAGCATTGACATTTGTGGGTCAAGGTTGACCTTTTTCATAAGATGACATTAGAATAGAAAAATATTTCTGGGTTTTGTTCGTCTCTATGTTCCAGTTCGAGATCAACTGTCATTTTTTCCAGAAACTCAATACAGACCTCAAAAAATAGCATTTTTTGATCTGCAATATTTCAAGTTTAGTGCATTTCTCCTATTTCTTCAATTACTGTTATATATCATTTCTATGCATATAATTAACATAATTTAAGGTATCTCCTTTGTTATTCTCCCTTCCAAATAGTTGATTCACTTGTGCATTAACCCTTCTTTGGGGTTGATCAACTTGGATCTTCCATTTGTGCATTTGGTAATAAAAGAGGAACAACTTATCTTCTCCCTAATCACAATTGTGATACACAATCAATTCAATTCAATCAAGGTTAAAATAATCCAATACAATCAAGGTAATTCAAAGAATAATTTACATATCAATCACATCCCAATCAATAATCATAATCAAATCAACAAATCACCCATTTTCATATCTTACATTTTAGTAACATAATCAATTCTTAATAAACAAAACATTCAATCTCTATTTTATATGTTACAAATAGGAATGAGGAATTACATGCCAAAATGACTGAAAATAGTTGTCTTTAGGATGCTTGTAAGGCTAATTTAGAAGGTACAATAGTAAATATGAAGAAGAAAATTAATAATAAAAAGATTCTGGCCCATAATAATCAAGTCTTGTGCAATGAATTAAGTAGAGAAAAAAGTGAGTTGGAAAATTATTTTAATCAAGACATTAACGAAGCTAAACAACAGAAGGAAAAAATAGTTGAAGAAAGGCACTTGTGGGGTATATATAAGGGAGAATTTGAAGTCACAGTTGCAAAATTGCAAAATGAGTGGAATGAAGTGAGAATGTTAAGCCAGAAGCATGAAGATTTGCGTTCTCAATCAAAAAATAAAAAACCTGAGTTGGAATATAATTTTAATCAATCTATAAATGAAGGTAAACAATTAAAATAAAAATTGGATGAAGATAGGAACATGTGGGATACTTGTAAGGGAGAAGTTGAAGTTACAATTTTGAAACTGCAAAATGAGCTCAATGAAGCGAGAATGTTGAACCAGAAGCATGAATATTTGTGGTCTCAATCAAAACATGAAAAAACTAAGTTGGAAAAGACTCTTATAAGTCTACAAAATGAATTTGATGAAACGAAGATTTTGAGAGAGAAAGACCAAGTGTTGTGTAATGTGCTTAGAGAAGAAAACAATAAGCTAGGAAATAAGTTAAAATAATGCAATGATAGGATTGGGGAATTCGATACAAAAATTAAAGAAGACGAGCTATTGTGGGTTAGTAATGAGGATTTACAAAGCAGAGTTGTAGGTCTACAGTATGAGAATGAGACATTGATCCAAGAATATAAAGTTTTGTGCACCAATTTAACAAATGAGAAAGATGATTTGCAACACAAACTTAGAGAATGCAATGATAAGAATAAGTAATCGCATGCACATATGAGAGAAGATTTCCTCTTGTGGGAATCTTGTAAGGAAAAAATTGAAGACTCTGTCACAGGGCTACAAAATAAGCTTGATTCAATGACTAACGAAGGAAGAATTTTGAGCCAAGAACATGTGGAATTATACATAGAATGTGAATTTTTGAAGGCACAGTTGGGAGATTATAATGGAATACTAAGCTCTATGGAAGATGCAACACGGAGTCTAATGTCTCTCTTAGAGAGCAACGCAAAGACAGTGGAAGCCTTGCAAACTCAAGCACAATTTATCACCCATGAACAAACACATTTGAGCAAGAAATATGAAGAAATGACAACCGAAAAATGAATCTCTCAAGTTGAAATTGGAAAATTATGATCGTAGATTTGATTTAGTAGAAAATGAGAGGAACTCGCTTAAATATACGTTAGCAAGCAAGGAGGCTTTGATTCAAGAAAATAGTTGTTTGAAACAACAAGTCCATGAGCTTCAAAACAAGTTGTGTATGTGGGCTTCATTGAATATCTCTCTCCATCAGCTATACAACTCTATAGTAGCCAACAATACCTTTGGTGTGCGGTTCAGATAAGTACCTTCTTGTACTGATATGTCATTGCAGTCCATATCTCATCTTGCATCAACATGATTGATCTTCTGATAATGTGTAGGCTGATGCATCCTCCTAGTCCACTTAGTGACTAGTAGACAAGGGTCAAACCCCTAGTCTATTCCTCAGGTACTCAAATGTATCTTTTGGCAATGGCTTTGTGAATATGTCTGCTAGTTGTTCTTTGGATTGTACATATTCCAGTATCACCTCTTTCTCTTGTACTTGTTCGCTTAGGTAATGATACTTAATAGCTATGTGCTTTGTCTTAGCATGCATTACAGGGTTCTTTGAAATGTTGATAGCACTTGTATTATCACAATAGATAATTAGTGGTTCAAGAATTTCCATATTCATACCTTTCAACAATTGCTTGATCTATGCAATGTTAGAGCAATTTGCTGTAGTAGCTACATATTATGCTTTTGCATTTGATTGAGATATGCATCCTTTCTTTTTACTTATCCATGTGACAATTCTGTCACCCATAAAGAATGTTCCTCATGTTTTTCTCTTTCTATCATCTATGTTTCAAGCCCAATCAGCATCTGTATAAACTTGTAGCTCAAATTTGCCTTCTTTATTATACCACAAACCATAGTCTTTGGTATTGTTCAGATATCTTAAAATTCTTTTGACAACAGTCATGTGTGATTCCTTGGGATTATCATAGAATATTACAACTATACCAACTGCATGTGTTATATCTAGTCTAGTGTTTACAACATTGTACAACATACATTAGTTTTCCAATCATAGATCTGTATAAGGTCTGATTTACCTCAGTTGTCTTGTCTTCCTTTGTCAATTTGCATCTGGTTTCCATAGGTGTTCCAACTGGTTTGGAGTCCTCCATTTTGAATATCTTCATAACTTCTTTGATGTATTTGGATTGTGTGATGCAGAGGCCTTCATCCTATTATAGAATCTGTAGACCAAGAAAAAATTTGATCTCTCCAAACATCGACATCTCAAATTCTTTTCTCATTTCATTAGAAAATGATTTGCATAGCATATCATTACCTCCAAATATGATGTCATCAACAAATATCTCAGCAATCAAAATCTTATCATCAATTTCTCCTTTCAAATATAGATTACTATTATCACTTTTTCTAACAAATCCAATACTAATGAGATAAGAGTGAAGTCTTTCATACCATGCTCTCAGTGCTTGTTTCAATCCATACAAGGCTTTGTGTAGTCTACAAACCATGTTCCTCTTGTTAGGATCAAAAAACCCTTCAGGTTTCTCAATGTATACCTCTTCTTCTAGTATTCAATTTAGAAATGCAAATTTAACATCCATTTGGTAAACTTTGAATCCTTTAAAAGTAGCATAAGCAATTAGAATTCTTACTCCTTCTAGCCTAGAAATGGGTGCAAACATTTCTCCATAGTCAATACCTTCTTCTTGTGCATAACCTTTGCATACCAGTCTTGCTTTGTTCCTTTTGACTTCTCCATTCTCATTCAGTTGTTTCTGAATATCCATTTGGTGCTAATGACATTTTGTCACTCGATCTAGATACTAATGTCCATGTCTTATTCTTATCAATCTGTTCAATTTCTTCATTCATTGCACTAACCCATTCTTGATTCTCAAGTGCAGTACTGACAGATTTAGGCTCAAAATCACAAATCAAACATCTAGTGTTAAGTGACTTACTTCTTGTTCTCATTCCAGCTCTTTTGTCTCCAATGATCTGGTCCTATGGATGGTGTCTTCTTACATATTTTGCAAGTATAGTTTTAGATGTTTGTTCATCATTCTGGTCATCATTTTGACATTCATCTTTCTCTTCATCATCACTCGATTCACCATTGTGAGCATTTTCCTGATTCTCAGTGTGTGCAGCCTGTTTCTCGGTTGCATTGTTCTGTCGCTCGGTAGCGTTACACTATTTTTCGGGCAGAGTGTTAGGTTCTTCAATGTAGACAAATCTGTTGTAATCTTCTGGTTCCTTTATTCTTTCCTCATCATTTTTCTTAGCAAATTCATCCACTTTAACATTTGCACTTTCAATGATTTTGTTAGAATATTTGTTAAGACATTTATAAGCTTTGCTTTTGGTAGAATATCCTAAAAATATTCCTTCATCACTTTTAGAGTCAAATTTCCCATTTCTATCATCTTTCAATATACAACATTGACTTTCAAAAATTCTAAAGTAACTCACATTTGGTGTGTGTCCATACCATAGCTCATAAGGTGTCTTTCTTCAATTGAACTCGGTTTAGTGTATAGACATCAATAATTACAGCTTCTCTCCAGAATGTTTGTGTGATGCCTTTTTCAATCATCAGTTTTCTGGCACAATCAACAATTGATCTATTCCTCCTTTCAGCAATCCCATTTTGTTGTGGTGTTCTAGGTGCAGAAACCTGCCTTGTAAATCCATGCTCATTACAAAAGTTAGTGATTCATCATAAATAAATTATCCTCCTCTTTTTTATCTTAGAAATTTCAGTTCTTTTCCACTTTTTTTTCAACTATATCTTTATACCATTTTAACATCTTAAATGCTTAAGATTTCTTTTTTAAGAACATGACAGTCATCATCCTAGAATAGTCATCAACAAATAGAATGAAGTATCTATCACCATAATAGCTCTTTGTTCTCATTAGTCCACATAAGTCAGTATGGACTAACTCCAGAATAGCATTAGATATGTAGGTTTTCTCTTGAAACTAAACTTTTTCATTTTTCCTTTTTGACAATTCTTGCACATGACAAGGTCGGGTTTCGACATACTCGATAAGCCTCTTACTTTTCTTTTCTTTCTTATACTAACCATGTTGTCAAAATTCACATGGCATAACCTTTTATGCCACAACGAAATGTCTTCATTTCTATCTAATAAACAAGTGGTCTCAATATTATTAAGATAGAATAGATTACCTTTTGTTTGTTCACCAGTACTGATCAACTTTCCTATTCCAATATAGATCTTTGCCTTTTTGTTCTCAAATGCAACTCGGTGACCTATGTTGTTCAGCTGTGAAAAACTCAATAGATTAAAGTTAAGTCCTTTCACCCAATATGCATTTTCACATATGATCAAATTATTCAACATGATGGTTCCCTTTCCTTAAACTAGGCAAGGTGAGTCATTACCCATCCTAACTGATCCACCATTATAATATTCAAAATTTTCTTTATCTCCAATCATTTGGTGAGTACAACCACTATCAATAATCTAGACATCATTTTTGCTAACTTTAGATATGAGTGCAATTTCAACATACCTTTCCTCTTTGTCTGACTCATCCTTCATAGCAACAAATACTACCTCAACATCTTTATCAGACTCAGTGTTAGTATTTTTAGCTTTGTTCTTAACCAGGTGTATAGTAAGAAAATGGAAGCACTTCCATTG
This sequence comes from Thuja plicata, assembly GCA_018584345.1. Classification (NCBI taxonomy): domain Eukaryota; kingdom Viridiplantae; phylum Streptophyta; class Pinopsida; order Cupressales; family Cupressaceae; genus Thuja; species Thuja plicata. Next base: position 354,372 of record MU224792.1, on the reverse strand, counting down.
TAGACTAGTTTAGCCTTCCAAGTAAGTGGTTTGGGGTCATGTCAAGCGCCTTGAATGGGTTCCTGACTTGGATCTGGCTTTATCCCCCTGTTCTGCCCCATTTCCACTTTTTCTAGCCTATTTATGACACCCCAGACTGAGAAACTGGGACTGTGAGCTTAGGGTCAAGGTCGACCTTTTTGGGTCAAAGTTGACCTCGACCTTGACCTAGGTCACAATTGACCTTTTTTAGGCCTGGGGTCCAAATTACAGAATTTCAGGGTTTTCGGATGTCGATCTTTGGAAAAAGTTAATTTCCGCTTCCGGGTCGGGTGGTTCGGTCTTCGGAACAAAAAATATTAAATTATATTTAATATAGGTCCTCTTCTAAGGGCATGGGTCTAATTGGAATTTAATTCTCCTACGTAGGCCTCTCTAGAAGATTGTGCCCTAATTTCATATAAAAGGAAGCTTTCTCCTCTCATTTTCTCTAACTAAGAATCCAAGAACAACCATGATCATCAACTTTCAAAGACTTGAAGAGTCAATTCCAAAGGTGAAGAAACAAAATTTGAAGCAAGCCAAGTAGCCATTGAAGCATTCATCCATTTTCAAGCACTTATCTCATCAAGAAGATCCATTGGTGGCCATTGAAGGATTCAAGCTCCATGGAGCCCTCTTGTTAAAGATTTCTCCATCCACATTCTTCCAAGCCTCTTCCTATTCAAAAACCCATTCAAGATTGGTGTTGAAGATCTACAAGCAATTGATTGGAGACACATTCTACATTCTACATCCTTTTTGGTGCATACATACTTGTGGATTCACGGACTCGAATCCGCCACAAGGAATTATAGAAGAAAGGTAAATTTGTTCATTTAGTTTGTTTTACTTATGCAATTTCAATTATACTTTGAGGTTAATTCCAAAACCAGGGTTTGACCAAGGCAAACCCCTCCCCCCCAACAAAAAATCCATTTTTCTTGCAGGTACAGGTTTGGAACAACAGATCGGGGTGCAGATTTGGATACCCTTTTCAGAAAACTTTTGGGATCCAAAATAGATTTCCTGTCGGAGACTTTTTACGTTGATTCTGCCATAGGTCAGAATCAAAAATTCTGGGTCAATGGTGACATTGGCTTGAGGGTGAAAATTGGAACTATGTCAGAACAGAAAAATATTTATGGGTTTTGTTCATCTCTGCGTTTCTATTCTAGATTCGATCTCAGATTTTAAAGAAACTGAGTGTAGACCCCCAAAAATAGCATTCTTCAGATATGCAACATTTTAAGGTTAGCACTTTTCTCCTATCCATTTCAAATAAGGTTATCAATCTTTCTAAATCTAAAAACTTTAAATCAATAAATGGGTATTTAAGATCTTCCTCTTTACTCTTATTTCCAAATGATTGATTCATTTATGCATTGATCCTTCCTTTTGGGTTAATCAATTTGGATCCTTCATTTGTATATCTAAGGATAAAAGGAGAGTAACTTATTTACCCCCTACATCAAAACACACATCCTTGAAATGTAAGATAACATAATATCATATTTAAATGTAATATTTCTTATCTTAAATTTTGGTGAACCCGCGATAGACAACTCTTTATTTTTGGTGTTATATTTACATCGTTTATGTTAGATCTTGCATGCATGTTAGATTAGCTTTCTTTATGTTCTTGCATTTTACATTTCAAAAATTAAAAAACAACATCTTGTGTTTCCTAAATTAGTTTGTTAGCATTGCATTGGTGTATGAGCTTTACCACTTCTAGTCCTACTTATAGTATCCCGGTTCGAAGAAGTCGTAGACTTATGGGTTCCTTTGATCCTGAGTCTTCCTCTCCTTTCCTTAGGATCCTGGATGACAATTTGATCACTCATGATTCCAATCCTTCTATGGAGCATAACTCTTCTCACTCATC
>MU224792.1:283551-348973 GCA_018584345.1 Thuja plicata | reverse complement strand
ATATATATATATATATATATATATATATATATATATATATATATATATACATGGTATCTTATGATCATACTGACCCCACAGTAGGTAGATCCCTTCTGTGTTCTTTGTATGTTTATGTGATATTTCCCTTGACTTGTCTTCATTTGGGGGCATCTCGTAGTGGAAACATAATCAGTAGAGTTGTTTATGTTTTCATTCAAGCCATTGCTCATGTTAAAGTGTTAGCAATGACTTTAACGTGGGGGCATATGCTCTACTCACTTTTTGCACACACACACTTTCAAAATATTTTCAAAAACATAAAACCTTTTCCCTTTATGGATTAAAGACTAATCCTTAAAGCATGGATATTTTACTTTATAGGATCTCTTGATCCCTCCAGTTTAAATTTACACGGATCTCTTGATCCCTCTAGTTTCAATTTACAATGTTTTGATCCCTTAAGGTCGGAAGGTGTCCTTAAGAACAGATCTTCCTGATGGGTTGACTGGTGAGTAGCCACATTCACTAGGTGGTTCAACTCCATCTTTCCAATTGCACTTTTTTTTTCTTGTGTGGTTCACAATGGGACATAAGTTCTCATTGGGCAAGGTAACCACACCCTCTCTCTCTTTCTCCTTAACTGGTGATGTCTCTCTTATCGTGATCTTAGCATTGATAAAGACTTAAGTCCCTTGGGGGCTTGAGGATTCCTTTGTCCCTTTTGATTTCAATAAGATTATTTGTTCTTCATGATCTCCTTTACCAAGAGTTTGCGTCGAGTCCATACACTTGCTAAAGTGGGGGTTAAATGTATAGTCAGAAAATGTAAGCACTTCCATTGTAGACTGGTTTATCCTTCCGAGTAAGTGGTTTGGGGTCATATCAAGTGCCTTGAATGGGTTCCTAAATTGGATCTGGCTTTATCCCCCTATTCTGCCCCATTTCCACTTTTTCCAGCCTATTTCTAGCACCCTAGACTGAGAAATTGGGACTTTGACCTCAGGGTCAAGGTTGACCTTTTTGGGTCAAGGTCAACCTCTGCCTTGAACTAGGTCAAGGTCGACCTCGACCTTGACCTAGGTCACAATCAACCTTTTTTAGGCCAGAGGTCCAAATTCTAGAATTTCAGGGTTTCTGAATGTCGGTCTTTGGAAAAAGTTAATTCCCACTTCCAAGTCGGCTGTTTCGGTCTTTAGAACAATAAATCTTAAACGATATTTAATATAGGTCCTCTTCTAGGGTCATGGGTCTAATTGGAATTTAATTCTCCTATGTCTAGGCCTCTCTAGAATATTGTGCCCTAGTTTCATATAAAAAGAAGCTTTCTCCTCTCATTTTCTCTAACTAAGAATCCAAGAACAACTGTGATCATCAACTTTCAAAGACTTGAAGAGTGAATTCCAAAGGTGAAGAAGCAATATTTGAAGCAAGCCAAGTAGACATTGAAGCATTCATCCATTTTCAAGCACTTATCTCATCAAGAAGATCCATTGGTGGCCATTGAAGGATTCAAGCTCCATGGAGCCCTCTTGTTGAAGATTTCTCCATCCACATTCTTCCAAGCCTCTTCCTATTCAAAAATGCATTCAAGATTGGTGTTGAAGATCTACAAGCAATTGATTAGAGACATCCTACATTCTTAATTCTACATCCTTATTGGGGCATACATACTTGTGGATTCACAGATTCGAATCCGCCACAAGGACTTATACAAGCAAGGTGAATTTGTTCATTTACTTTGTTTTACTTATGCAATTTTAATTATACTTTGAGTTTAATTCCAAAACTAGAGTTTGACCAAGGCAAACCCCTCCCCCCAAAAAAATAATCCATTTTTCTCGTAGGTACAGGTTCGGAACAGCATATCGGAGTGCAGATTTGGATACCCTTTTCGGCAAAATTTTGGGATCCGAAAACAAATTTCCTGTTGGAGACTTTTTAGGTCGATTCTGCCCTAGGTCAGAATCGGAAAATTCTGGGTCAATGGTGACATTGACTTGAGGGTGCAAATCGAAAATGTGTTAGAAAAGAAAAATATTTCTGGGTTTTGTTCATCTCTGCGTTTCTATTCCAGATCTGGTCTCAGATTTTCCAAAAATTGGGTGTAGACCCCTGAAAATAGCATTCTTCAGATCTGCAACATTTCAAGGTTAGTACTTTTCTCCTATCCATTTCAAATAAGGTTATCAATCTTTCTAAATCTATAAACTTCAAATCAATAAACAGGTATTTAAGATCTTCCTCTTTACTCTTATTTCCAAATGATTGATTCATTTATGCATTGATCTTTCCTTTTGGGTTAATCAATTTGGATCCTTCATTTGTATATCTAAGGATAAAAGGAGAGTATCTTATTTACCCCCTACATCAAAACACACATGCTTTAAATGTAAGATAACATAATATCATATTTAAATGTAATATTTCTTATCTTACACCAGGTAACAATCCCTCTTGCCTTTTTCCTTGTAGTCTCAGTTATTTCTTCTGTTAGAGTGTTGGTTGCTTCTGTAGTATCGGTCATCACTTGTGTCAAACTTCTTTTCATAAGCTCTGTCATTTTTTCTTTCATCCTTTCTCTTGTTAGGGCATCTAGCAACAAAATGTACAATTTCTTTGCAATTAAAATAGACCAATGGTAATTTACCTTTGTATCTTCCTTTACATCTTTGCAATCTTCTAGCCATTAGTGCTTCAATTTCATCAAGTTCTTGTTCATCACTATCACTTTCACTATCATTTATCATAGTGTGTTTGTTACTAGATTTTCTTATTTTCAGAGAAGATTTGAATGCAGACTCAATAGTTGGTAAGACATTGTTGTCATAGTTGTTCATCTCAAATGAAATAAGTCTACCAATAAAACTATCAAGAGTAACATTGTTATTTGCTACTGCTCTCATTTCTTGAATTGCAGATACTCTAATAGAATAAACAAGTAGTAAGGTTCTCAGAATTTTACTTACAATTGTTTCTTCCTCAAGTACTCCTCCTACTCCTCGGATAGCATTAACAAATTCTTTGATTGCTTCTATACTGAGTGATGTTCTCTCCTTATTTCATTCTAAGGTCATCAAACTTTCCTCTTAGGCTTTCAGCTTTAGCTCTCAGTACATTTGTATCTCCTCCATGTACTAGCTTGAGTTTGTCCCACATTTTCTTTGCAGTGGTGCATGATTTGACATCTTCAAATTCAACATCGGATAGTGAAGAAGCAAGTTCTATCATCATAGAATTGTGTTTATGTTTTTCTCTTAATTGATCAACAGTTGGAGGTCTAGTAGGTGCAACAAATTTTGTATCCAAGTATTGTGTGACATCATTTCCAATGCCTGATAGATGAAGTCTTATCCTGCTTTTCCATGATGCAAAGTTGTCTTTTTTTTTAACTTAGGTACATCCCTTTTACTCATCTTGTGATCTTTGGCTTAAGTCCCTTTAAACTTTTCTTCAAGCACCAAAGATCTGATACCAATTGTTAGAATAACTGAGAGGGGGGGTGAATCAATGGCCTTAAAAAAATTCCAAAACCTCAACCAAACATTTATATCTCAAATATAATATCCTCAGTTATCTTTCAATCCTTCAAGATGTATGCCTTAAATAACTTTAGCAAATATATACTGCTCGGTAAGATATATTTTTTTAATCTTTTTGTAGACTTTACCGAGTAGCAGCAATTAAACTTAGTGTTTACCGACCAATCCAGTTTTAGTAATGTGTAAAAAAAAACATCAAAGCAATGAAAGAAATACACATTTGACACATGGACTTTAACGTGGAAACCCTGTTAAGGGAAAAACCACTTGGGACAGTAACCCAAAATTTTCACTCTTCTGAAGTGAACTCGGTGAAGAGCCAACCCTGTTAAAGGTTACAAACACACTGTTAAGTGCAACCTTGTTAGAGGATTCAAAACTAATAGTTTGTCTTTTAACCTAGCATTCACTATGTTGTCAACAAGAAAAACCTTTTGATACTCTTGAGTATCTCAATACAATAAGGATGGTCAAATCCCACTCGGTTAAGAGATTTTCTGAATCAATGGTTAAACTGAAACAGTAAATGATCTGTTCAATAATACAACTTTAACTTGCAGATTTTTAGATCTATTGTTAGTCCAATACTACCTCTCTGATCAATATAGTCTTCAATACCTTTTCTCCCCTCTTTGTTCTTCTCGGTGAATGCTCTTGCTTCTATTGTTCGGTGTCTACAGAATTTATTGGCTCTGTCCTTCAGCCTGTATGATCAGATCTGCATGAAGACTTCTATCTTCATCATAATTATATTCAACATTCCTCTCTTCATAATGAATTACTTGTCTCTCTTTATAGACATGATTTAGCCTTTCAATCTTCCTTGTTTTTTTCGTAGATCACTTCTTGATCCGTAAAAATTGACATTCTTTTCTTTATCCCGTAAAGCTCTGCTTTAGTTTTATTTTGTAGATCTCTCCTTGATAACTACACTTTAAATCTCTTCCATGATTTAGTTTAAATTATCGTTAGAAATAAAGCAATCAATTAGTCAAACTCTAAATATAGCTCCTTCCAGCCAAGTGTTTTTGTCGTTCTTTATCTTCAGTTCTAATCGGTGATCAACTTCAGTTAGCTCGGTCATTGACTCCAGTTGTCCTCGACAACAACTTCAGTTAGCTTGGTGACCACTCCAGTTATGCTTGGTTATTGCGGTGCTCGGTATACTCGGTGACACTTGCTTAGTAACGCTTGTTTGGTTACTGCGATGCTCGGTTTATATTGTCCATCGGTGTGCACTGTTCGTCAGTGTTTATTGCCACTCGGTGTACACTGTCACTCGGTGTCTACTAAATTTTTATGTTTTACCGATAACATAAACTTTGTATCTTCAGCTCTTGAATTCTATGACAATATGTGTATGACCAATCAAATTATATCAAGTTGACATCAATGACAATACAATACATTAACTGATTTAATGTCTTGCATTCACTTTTGCATCTCGATGATCATCAACTTATCATCTTCAAACATTCAATCAGTTATAGTTCATCAATCTCTCCCTTTGGTATTGATGGCAACATACTATGAAATATGCAGTATGAAGCATGCCATATCATACCCTTTTTGTTCTATAACCAATTCAATATTTGACTCTCGGTAAGCTCTTATAGCTTAGATTTGATTCTTGCAAAGTGCTTTCTCTTTCTCCATTCCCTTCAATGGATAGGTGTAGCAATTTTGTCTTCTGCTTCTATCTCTCCCTTTGTTGTAGAATATCTTCTCCCTTTTCTGGATAGATATGTAGTGTTAACTTTTCTCCAATTCTCTCCCTTGGATGGATGGTTGTTTCTTTGAATCATCATTGGATCTTTCTCTCCCTTTGTAGAAACTTCTTTCTCTAATCTTTTCTCTCCCTTTGACCGATGTTCTTCTCCCTGATGGATATTTCTCTTCTCTCCTTATGTATGATCATGATAGATATTTCATTGAATACTTCTCTCCCTTTGACAGCAATGCCAAACATAAATATATCATTGAATATCTCTCTCCATCAACTATACAACTCTGTAGTAGCCAACAATATCTATGGTGTGTGGTTCAGATAAGTACCTTCTTGTACTGATATGTCATTGCGGGCCATATCTCAGCTTGCATCAACATGATTGATCTTCTGATAATGTGTAGGCTGATGCAGCCTCCTAGTCAGCTTAGTGACCAGTAGACAAGGGTCGAGCCCCTAGTCTATTCCTCAGGTACTCAAATGTATCTTTTGACAATGGCTTTGTGAATATGTCTGCTAGTTGTTATTTGGATTGTACATATTCCAGTATCACCTCTTTCTCTTGTACTTGTTCCCTCAGGTAATGATACTTAATAGCTATGTGCTTTGTCTTAGCATGCATTACAGGGTTCTTTGAAATGTTGATAGCACTTGTATTATCACAATAGATAATTACTGGTTCAAGAATTTACATATTCATACCTTTCAACAATTGCTTGATCCATGCAATGTTAGAGCAATTTGCAGCAACAACTACATATTTTGCTTCTGCATTTGATTGAGATATGCATCCTTGCTTTTTACTTATCCATGTGACAAGTCTGTCACCCATAAAGAATGCTCCTCTTGTTGTGCTCTTTCTATCATCTATGTTTCCAGCCCAATCAGCATCTGTATAAACTTGTAGCTCAAATTTGCCTTCTTTATTATACCACAAACCATAGTCTCTGGTATTCTTCAGATATCTCGGAATTCTTTTGACAACAGTCACATCAAAATATTTTGTCAGTAACGAATGTTGAGAAAATCATAAGCCACCTCAAGCCACACAAGTCGAACATAATTTTTATAGAAGATTATAGAACATAATCTCTATCTAAATTCCTCCATCTACACACGGTTCAAGAATGATATGATAGATCATTTTTTGTCTATATCTTTTGTACTCTTTTTTTTGCACTTGTTAGTGTTGTGTCTCTCAATGCTATGACCTTTAGCACTTTGTCCCTTGGAGGTAATATTATCCATTGATTCTCTTTATACACTATCCCAAAAATAATCAACATTGTTGCATTCACCCAAATTTAATGCTGGTAGAATTTGATAAGAGTCATATGGACTTAGAGGTTTCAATCTTAAATGTTATGAATGTAATTCCTTCAATGAATCTCAGACTGCATTAGGTTGTGTGTGTGTGTGTGTGTGTGTGTGTGTGTGTGTGTGAGAGAGAGAGAGAGAGAGAGAGAGAGAGAGAGACCTTTGTCTCCCTCTCTATTTATTCTTCACATTAAATCTCCATCCCTATATTTCTCATTTTTCCCTTCTCTCTCACTTATTTGTCTAAATGACTTTATATTTATTTATCTAATAAATAATTAAAAATATTTATAGTAAAATTAATAATATTATCACTTATATCATGATAAATTTATTAATTTATAATACATTAGTTACTTAAATATAATTTAAATTAATTAATAATATATTAATTACCTAAATATAATTTAAATTAATATACTTAACAAATTAATATTCTATTTATATATATATATATATATAATATTTTTACTTATATTAATTATTATAATATTTTTTAATATTAAAATTTGACTTAGATATGTAATTATTGAATTTTTAAAATTACTTTCTAGTTAAATAAAAAATTATAAATAAAAAAAGCATAATATTTTACAATTTTAAGAAACAAAACTTTATCTATATATAAAATAATAAATAAGTTTGTTTTAGAAGAAAATCAATCCTAATTAATAGTTGATTATATATTAATTTATATTATAAAAAATATTTAATTATATTTGTGCATTTTTTAAGCTGCTCATTCCTCGTCTGCTATTTTATTCATTACCGGCGGGAAATGCTTAGAGTCCAACTTGACTCCATAGAGTGGGTTTTCGGGTGCTATAAAATAGATTGATCTTGTGAGGAACACATTCGTTCTACGCTAGGACTACATGCACACATCCACTTCCCAATTCTTTTCTTAACTGCTTTCGAAGACTTTCAAGTGATTAATTAAAGTTAATCTTTTAATTTTCATATTAAAACTTGGGACATGGTAAAGATTGTAAAAACAATGCATCAAATTACTTGGGACATGGCAAAGATTAAAATTTTCTCAAGCAAAACAGAAACGGGGGAAAAAAAATTAGAAATGTGAGGTGGCAGGAGGGCGGTGGGCCCATGCGGAAGCTGCCAAACCCTAGCTTTTGACGAAAGGAAAGAGAAAAAGAAAAGATGTGATCTGTCATCCTGTACTCAAGGCAATGAAGAATACTTGCAAGTTGCAAATGATCGACGGTTCTGGACGTTCTAATCGTCTTGCACGTCCTTTAATGAATACGAACCGCCGATTTATTTAAAAATGAAAACGTCAAAGTATTCTTTTTGATGGTGAATTTTAAATTAGATATTACTGTCAATAAAAAAATTAAATGCAGGTCTTATAATTCATGTTTTTTAAGAAATATTAAGTTTCTATGTGCTATTCTTAATTACAAACAAAAATTTAATTACAGGTCTTATAATTTTAAATTGCTTTTAAGAATTTTAAGTTTTATAAAAGCTTGTTGAACGAATCAGTTTTCAATGGAAGGGACGCAACCCTTTTCTCAAGACCTGCAATTGCTATTTATATACCCTCAAATTTCTGTGTTCACAAACAATTACATCGATCGATCTATCTTCTTGGCGAGGTGGTTATAATTTGTTAACTCTTTTTTTAAAAGAAAGTTGGTGGTCACTCACATTTAGGTATGTGTTTAAAATTTCCATCAACTGTAGCCTCCTCCTATTTGCTTGACAAGTAACTGTTTAAGCTTTATGCAATATCCACAATTAAAATATTTACAAACACTAGTAATTGAGTTGGAGAAATATGGCCAGGGGAAAGGGAATTAAGGCAAAGGGTAACATGGTGACTAATAAAGGTGGTTCTACAACTTTGCAGAGCCATAGCCAACAAACACCAATAACAGTGAATGTAAAAGATGACAGAGAAATGAGTAAAAGTGATGAACGTTTATTGACTACAATTACCAATGATAGAAAAGGGCTGCAAAATGAGCTCAATGACACAAGATTGTTCAGCCTGAAACATGAAGAAGAGTGCATTCAATTAGGGCATGAAAAAATAAAATTGGAAGAGGAGTTGAAAGAGTTGAATAATAGGAATGAGGAATTGCATGCCAAAATGACTGAAAATAGTTGCCTTTGGGATACTTGTAAGGCTAATTTTGAAGGTACAATAGTAAATATGCAGAAGAAGCTTAATGAAAAAAAGATTCTGGCCCATAATAATCAAGTCTTGTGCAATGAATTAAGTAGAGAAAGAAGTGAGTTGGAAAATAATTTTAATCAAGCCATCAACGAAGCTAAACAACTAAAGGAAAAAATAGTTGAAGAAAGGCGCTTATGGGGTATATGTAAGGGAGAATTTGAAGTTACGGTTGCAAAACTGCAAAATGAGCTTAATGAAGCGAGAATGTTAAACCAGAAGTATGAAGATTTGCGGTCTCAATCAGAATATAAAAAAATTGAGTTGGAATATAATTTTAATCAATCCATAAATGAAGCTAAACAATTAAAAGAAAAATTGGCTGAAGATAGGCACATGTGGGATACTTGTAAGGGAGAAGTTGAAGTTACAAATGCGAAACTGCAAAATGAGGTCAATGAAGCGAGAATGTTGAGCCAGAAGCATGAAGATTTGTGGTCTCAATCAAAACTTGAAAAAACTGAGTTGGAAAAGACTCTTATAAGGCTACAAAATGAATTTGATGAAACGAAGATTTTGAGAGAGAAAGACCAGGTGCTGTGTAATGTGCTTAGAGAAGAAAACAATAAGCTAGGAAATAAGTTGAAACAATGCAATGATAGGATTGGGGAATTAGACACAAAAATTAAAGAAGACGAGCTATTTTGGGTTAGTAATGAGGATTTAGAAAGCAGAGTTGTAGGTCTGCAGTATGAGAATGAGACATTGATCCAAGAATATAAAGTTCTGTCCACCAATTTAACAAATGAGAAATATGATTTGCAGCACAAACTGAGAGAATGCAACGATAAGAATAAGGAATCGCATGCACAGATGAGAGAAGATTGCCTCTTGTGGGAAGCTTGTAAGGAAAAACTTGACGACTCTGTCGCAGGGCTACAAAATAAGCTTGATTCAATGACTAACGAAGGAAGAATTTTGAGCCAAGAATATGTGGAATTATACATAGAATGTGAATTTTTGAAGGCACAGATAGGAGATTATAATGGCATACTAAGCTCTATGGAAGATGAAACACGGAGTCTAATGTCCCTCTCAAAGAGCAATGCAAAGACAGTGGAAGCCTTGCAAACTCAAGTGCAATTTATTACCCATGAACAAACACATTTGAGCAAGAAATATGAAGAACAGACAACCGAAACTGAATCTCTCAAGTTGAAATTGGAAAATTATGATCGTAGATTTGATTTAGTAGAAAATGAGAGGAACTCGCTTAAATATACGTTAGCAAGCAGGGAGGAGGCTTTGATTCAAGAAAATAGTTTATTGAAACAACAAGTCCATGAGCTTCAAAACAAGTTGTGTATGTGGGCTAATGATTACAAAAGGGTTTCCACAGATGATATGCTCGACTCAGCAACAGGGGAGAGGCAGTTACTCACATCTCTATCAGAAACCAGTGATGAAGTGATGGAAGATCTGGTTACAGAAAACAGGATAGTGAAAAAGGAAGCCCTTCAACTTGATCAAAGAAACCAGACTTTGATTCAAGAAAATGGTTCACTGAAACAAGTCCATGAGCTTCAAAACAAGCTGGGTATGTGGGCTAATGATTACAAAAGGGTTTCCACTGATGATATACTCAATTCAGTAACAGGAGAGAGGCAGCTACTCCCATTTGTATCAAAAACCAGTGCTAAAGTGATGGAAGATCTGGTTACAGAGAACAGAAGAGTGAAACAGCGAGCCCTTCAAATTGATCAAGAAAACCATCTACTACAAAAGAACGTATTTAGTAAAAAGTCTTTACTTCAAACAAATGATGAAAATATTACAGAGATGAATGCAAAAATGATTAAACTTAAGAATGCACTCGAAGTGTTGGAAGAGATTGGAAGAAAAAATACCAAGGTACTGAAAGAATCTAGAGGTCTTCTAAGGGAAGAGCAAGTGAGGAGAAAAGGAAGGAGGGTAGTGGGAGAGTTTCACATCAGAACCAAACGGCCTTTATTGGTAATTTAATGTCTTGCATTCTTCCAGATTTTAACAATAAGTGTAATGCAACCAAAAGCGTATGCACTGGCACAACATGTATTGTTCTTCCTTCAGATGCACTATTTTATGGATGTCCTTATGGCCGGTTTGGTGGGCTAGTATAAATAACCACCCTTTCTCCCAATTCCGTGAGAAATGTAATTATTCAATTCATCCTTACGTTTTTTGAATTCTGATTGATGTATACTCCAACAATTCCTTCACTGAAATAGATTGCAATACTCTAAAATTCATTTTATGACTTATGAGATATCATATTCATAATTGATGTACAATTTTTAAATTTGATTGAGGTATTCCCCAACAAACATTACATAGGTACGCATAAAATTGAAAAAAAAAATATGAAACCCTTTTCGGAAAACTTAAAATTCTAGATCTAATATAAAATATTATGCATTCATATGCTTAAACTTCAAAATGTGTCCAACCTTACCTTTTTACAGCTATCCATGATGAGCTAACTTAATTAAGAAAACAGTAAAATTATATTGTGGGGTTTTGAATAATAAGACAGCCTCTAATCTATTATTATTATTATATCAATGACATTGATAATCTAATATGACAGCTATAGTATCCTTGCCTCATTGTAATAATGTAGAATTAACTTGACATCAACACATGCATTTTCACTTCATTGGTCCCTCAGACCATTTCTTTGTCTCATATCTTTTTTGAGTGCAGCTTTGCCTATGCAGTCCACTTCATTGGTCCCTCAGACCATTTCAGGATCTTTCCATATCTGATGAATAGCGTAAAAGGGTGAGCCATTTCACCAGCTCTGGGTAGCACTTCAGGAACAGGTGGGAAGGCTGCAACTGGGACAGCTTGGATTGATTGGGCAGGAGCCACATTGTTCTGCTTCCCTTTGTCTTTATTCTCCTTCAGCTGCTTGATGAAATGTCAAATGGTGATGTCAAATTCTTCATCTGCTGCTGGTTTGATGATGGTGTAGCCATAGGCTAGATCATTATTTTGGAGCTCAGCTTTTCCTTCATTGAATAATTTCAAGAACTTGTCCTCTTTCATCTTGAATATTGCTGTGACCTGCAAGGTAATGTTATGATAAATGAGCCTCCGCAGAGACTCAGTAAGACTCCTACATTTACCATTGAATATATCATCATTTCTCATTTTCCAAATGTGCCATAGAATATAAACAGAAAGAATAGACCAAAAAGAGTTGCTGCTGTTGTTCAGACCCAAGATTATTCCAGTAATAAAATGATAAGAATTGAAATTACTGTTATAGAAAAGACCAAACAGGGGCCACACTTCATAGGCAAAGCTGCACTCAAAAAAGATATGAGACAAAGATTCAGAACATTTACAATAAGAAATGTTGAGCTCCCCATTGGGTTTTTTGACAGGTAGCCTGTGAAGGAGAAAACGCCATATGAAGCATGTTATTTTGGGTTAAATAGGCCTATGCCAAAGGTTCATCAGTATTTTAGACCAAGTAGGAGGATCAAGTTCCAGGTTCTAGGAAGAAATGAGGTGGTTAAAGATATCCTGTGAATCGGTGAGGAGTTTATATACATTCTTGGCTTTGGTAGAGGAGAGTAGGGTGCCATCTGTCCATTTGTACTGATATTATTGTTTGATATATCTTCAATAATTTTTTAATATAATTACATCAATCTAGAAGTTTAATAAAAAGATAAAATCATCACCTTATTTGCTCCAAGAGGCTTCCAAAATCAATAATCTATTGGAAGATTTGACATCAAATTTGGATCAAATCCCACATGGATAGTTATAAATATAGTACATTATTGAATTCCCTCATACATGCTATTCATTTATCAATTAAACAAACTCACCCAATTTTTACAATAGCATTTTTATCTAGAATTATAGAGGAAGAATATGAAAGCACTTAGCCTTCGATCTTAAGTTCATTTGACTATGATATATGTCATCATTATATTAGAGCCCTAGGTTCTAGTGAGTGAGTGAGTGGTATTCGACTATAAGATAATTATGTCTTGCTCACAGTCATTTCATTTCTATTTATTTGAAACCCGTTTATAAATTTGTTATGACAAATATTGTACTTTGAACTAATATTTACATATATTTTTAGACATATAGTAAATGAGTTTTGATTTTAAGAAATACATTTGGGAGTTTAATAGTTGATTTATTTCTTCTAAATATAAAACAGTTAGATATTAATTTGAAGGTTTTGAAACATTTATAACTAGCCATAGCCATATGATATGTTGAATAAGAACTATTCATCCTAAAGTAAACCATAGCTATGAGGGATAGTTGATGGCCAATGAACTATTTTATACATTAAGGGTACAGGTTTGCTGCTGCACACTCTGCATTATTGAGGTCATGTTGTGCAGAGCATTGGTGGAATAGAAACTGCTTGGCTTGGGCTTACACATGAGAAAAGCTACTGTATTGTGCATATCATGAGACAGAGAGCTTCCCATATACGTTGGGATTTGGGAAGATGTCCACTGCCGAAGGCAATAAAGATATAAGAGTTAAAATGCTGTATTGAGGGAAACTGTGGCAGTGAAGGGTAGAAACATCCAAATGGAAAAGAATATTGAGATACACACCAGCAGAGCAGAAAGCCATATGATACAACATTATAATGGACGAAAACGAGAACATAATGAAAAACAACAATGCAATTCAAGATAGAAAGAATCAAGATAACATGGATGCAGAAACGCTAGAAAACAGAAACAAAAATGCAGGAACATAAAAAAGATAGAGCATATCATTTCAATCACAAGATAATGTCCAATCTTTTATAGTTTTATGAGATGAGAGATAGCCACTGTAAATTTTATGCCCTTGGCTTTGGATACACTTTACATTCTCTCAATCCTGGATAACCTTTTGGTTGTTGTCATCTTAAGAAGCTAGCCGTTTCCATAAGCCGCAGTAATTGTTTGAATGGTAATTGGCACTTTAAAGGAATGCTATCCTAAGTTGCAGCAAATGCTATATATAAAGTTGCCAAACAAATACAAGAAAACGTTTAAGTTTTGTAGCTTTACATTGTGTTCCTATATAATGATAACGTGTCAGCTTTAGCATGTCTTTAAGTTCTACATGTTCCTATATAATGAGAACATGTCAGCTTTTAGCACTATGAAAGCAATACACAGAATGAAGAAAGCATTTGTTGACAAAATGAAGAAAGCCAAATCAAAATTATATCACAAAAGATGAGCCATAATTTTCTTTCCATCAAGTAATTTGTATTACGTGATGAAAATAATTTGACAAAATTAAGAAAACCAAAAAATATTAATTCATGAAAGAAAATCCAGATACATTTTCTTCCCAAAAGGAATTCTCAAAAAGTCACTTTCAATGGCAATGCTTGCAATTCTCGTCTGCAGCATTTCTAAACATTAAATTTATTGGATAGACTGGCAAGCACTGTTATGTGTCTTTCAAATTCAACAAGTGTTGCCTATTTCTGGCTTGAAAATCTATACACCATGGTATGACGGTAGGTCTGCCCTGGATAGTAAACTGTATTTGGAAAGTTTGGGTGGTGGACACCATCAGGGAAGGTCTGAGTCTCGAAGGCCAAGGCTGAATATTGCCCATAGATTGCACCTCCTTTTCCAACAGTTTTCTTGAGCATATTGGAACTGTAAAATTGCAAGCCCGGTGCATCTGTCCAGATATTCAGAATCCTACCACTGAAATCATCTTGGACTCTCACAGCATGTCTCAGATGATTCTTCTTTGGAGGATCCAGAACCATATTTATATCATAACCCCCAGGCACATTCTCGATTCTGCTCCCAACAGTGGTTTCCCTATTAAAATCATAGGGGGTTCCTTGTACAGACAGGATAGCCCCTGTTGGAAGAAGATCTTGATCAACTGGAGTATAATTGTGAGCCCATATTTTCACTTTGTTATCAAGTATGGTCCTGCTACTGTTGTGGCCTGCAAGGTTCCAATAAGTATGCTGGGCCAAGCACACAGGGGTGGGCTTGTTCAGAGGTTTGGCCTTCATAACAACCGCGAGCTCCTTATTTCCAGTTATAGTATAACTAACAGATACATCAAGCTCACCAGGGAATCCTATCAACCAAAAACCAACAGAATTTGCATTCAAAATGTAGAACTTACTGCGGAAAAAAACCAATTTTCCTGTATCATGCATACCAAAGCCTTTCTAAATCCCGCCACGAAACTGAAAGGGAAAATATTTTAAAAAGCAACTCAATGGCAGATAGCCATGGAAATCTGCAACTAAACTAAAAGGGGAACAATTTTCCAAAGTAACTCAATGGCAGACAGCCATAGAACTCTTCTTTTTAGTTTTGTGTAATCAAATATGCATTTCTTAAAAGAGATGATAACACTCTTGAGCTATGAAGAAATTCATCTGATTCTTACCTTGCTCTCCATCATAACTGTGATAAGTGAACTGAATAGAAGGCTGATCTCCTCCTCTAATTTTTGCTACCTTCCATAAAACCTTGTCAAATCCAATTTTCCCCCCTGTTACAAAACCAAATCAGAAAACACGATCTACCCAGACAAAAGCATTTAAAATAATGCATCACCTTAATATATGAAAGGAATGAATGCAGGAAGGAATTAACTGACCATGGAGTGTATTATTCCCATCATTGGCGGGCAGATGGTAAACTTTTTTATTTAAAGTGAACTCTGCATCCTTGATTCTGTTAGCTACACGCCCCACAATTGCGCCAAAGTAAGGGTCCAAAGTGCCATTCTGTATGCAAAAGCTTTCGAGTTAAAACATTACATTTCATGAAAGATCTCAAAATCTCAGGGAAAATGCATCAAAGCAGACACTTGCCTTATATGAATCGAGAGAGTCGAAACCAAGAACAATGTCTCCTAGATTTCCTGTATATTAATAACGTCATCAGCTTAAACAGAAGCATGAACAAAACTTGACCCTACCCCTGTTATTATTGAAAACAAAAAAAAATTATGAATGTGGCTTAAAAAGCACATGGGCCCTTACAGAAATATCATGTGTGTGACTGAGAAACTATGAATTAAACTTAGACCCTTTTCCTCCATTAAACCCTCTTCCTCCATTCGGATTGAAAACAGAAACTGTAAGAATGTATGCATAACGATACGTACCTTTGGAATCTGGGACAACTACAGACAATACAGTGGCCCCCAAGTTTGTGAGCCTTATGCGTAGATCATCCTTTTCTAATGTGAAGATTTTTGGACTTTCCGAATAAACTTGAACTGCATTAAGAGAAACTAACAGGGTTATACACCCCACTATCCAGATATTCTGATATAATTTCCCCATATGATCAAATCAGCATTAGCTCACCAGGAATGAAGAATGAAGAGAACTCATGTGGATTAAATTGAGATTGAAGGGCCTAATTTTAAGGCATGCGTCAGATAAGATAAGCTCAAACACATAGTCTGACCGCTCTCAATATGATTTGGATAACAAATATTTGTAGTTTTCAAATCTATTTTGAGATACAATGTGGAAGTTTGAAAATGTGCAAGAGAAAATCTTTGTTATTGCGCATGTCTTTATCCATCTTTCTCTCCATGATTCCACAAACTTACTGTTGTCATATGTTATCTCTCCAATAACAGAAGTAGAGGCTGTGTTTATAAAATACAGAAAATTTGGGTTCTCGGAGTCGTTAATATTCTCCTTGGGAAGACCGCCTCTGCTGGCTTGGTCAACTTATGATAATCTTTATCATTTGTTTGGTAGACTATTGTGCTAATAACAACAAAAGACGCTACTGTCCGTTCCAGTAAGCTATATTTATTAAACTAATTTTTACTATTATTTAAGAATCAAGTCTATAGGTAGATTTCAAAAATATTATTATTATTTTAACATTAATTTATCTTTATATAAAAGACCAGTGCAGATTATAATTTTTTAAAATTAAATATACAGATTCAGCCCTAGAATTTGATGGTCTCTATGGTTATTTTTTCACTTTTAGAATATATGACAACTTGATAAATTTATTAGACATATTGGTTAGCATATTACATTATATGACGCTTTAATTTATTAATAAGTGAACAAGTTCATTATAGATAAATACAATATATTATTCTAATTTATAATATAATATACTATTTTATAATATTTAATATAAAATTACAAATTGATTTAAATAAATGTTCGATTATGAGTAGATGCAAGGCATACTAGATCTAGAGTGAGGAGCAAGGACACACAGATCAACAATGGGGAGCACCCAATTTTAGAAGAAGGGTAGATGAATGGAGAGTTTTAGACAGTGTTGACTGAATTTGAACTTCTTAACTAGGGAAAATAAAATTTTGCTAGGGCAAAGGAGTTCGACAAGGGAAATGGACGACAAAAGGAAATGGTGGGATCCTACAAGATTTGGTTTAGAAGCATTTCTTCACAGGAATCCTAGAGCATAATGGTGAAATGTTAGGATTGGATCACGGAAGGTACCCCATATTAATAACATTTGGATATGCTCCCCTATACATAAGTCCAATTTGGCTTGAGGGCAATAGAGAACCTATGAAGATTTATTTTGGTAGAATAGATTCAAGAGGCAAGGGCTTGAACAATTTTGCCAAGAAATTGGAGGCAGAGCAAAAAATTCCAACAATTGGCAGAACAAGGATCAAAAGAGAAGGCAAAGAATATGAGGTTGAACAAGCAAACCATAGAAGGGCAAAGGGAAACGCTACTGAGAAACATGACCTCTACACCAATTAGTGAACCCATAAGGTAAGTCTTAAGGCCTTCTCAAACCTCGGGCTAAATGTATTACTGTGTTTTTAAATGGAAATCCAATGGGAAAAAATTGCAGGATCGAAAGATGTAAGAATGTTTATTAAATGGGGAGAGCATGGCCAACTTTTAGTAAAATAAGGAACTGATGTGACAAAAATCAGGGCAAAAATGTGATACTTTGAGCTTTGCCAAATGGATATTTTTTGTATAGTTTCTATCCAATATGGATAAATGAAGAGTGATGAACAGTGCACCCTATTTAATGGATGGCACTAGAATCTACATGAAAGAATGGAGCCCAAATTTTGATCCATGGAAGCAAGAGATAGAAGTTGGTATAGTGTGGATTTGACTATATAATCTCCCTATAGAATATTGGGAGAAAGTAATTCTACCTGACATTGGGAAAAATCTAGGGCCCCTCATCTAGGTGGATAGAAAAATGGAGGATAGATGCTTTGGGACCTATGTCATTATATGCCTCATCCTTTCCTTCTACAAGACATTAAAATATTTACTGTTTGGGGCATGGGGGGACAAAAGATAGAAAGGGAAGATCAATTGGACCTATCTCCCACATGTAAATCTAAAGGTCATGGACAGTCATATTGTTGGATATCGATGAAGGCCAATAAGGAAGACTCGTATGAAATAAGATCATATCCAAGCCCCTAGAGACAAAGAGGAAACACTTTTCCATCTGACTGTTGGAGATGAGTTGAGTAACTTAGAGGGGAGGGGTGAATCAGTTACCACAAAAACAAATCCAAGTCCCTTAGATGTCTTAAAAAAATTTATCATTGTTTCTCGGTTAACACAGATATTCTACTGTCACTCGGTTAACATGGCAAATCTTAAGATATTAACTGTGATTATCCTTTAGTAATTAATTGCAGAAACATAAACCATAAAGAAAATAAAATGTACACAGATAACACCAAGATTTAACGTGGAAACCCAATATGGGAAAAACCACCAATTGCAGCTAGTCATTATTTTTCACTCTTCTGAAGTGAGCCCTGTTAGGAGCCAACCCCGTTAAAGGTTACAATAACACAATGTTAGGTGTGACCTTGTTAGAGGATTTAATCACCTTGTAAGGAGTGGCCTTGTTAGAGGTCTTCAAACACTTCAATGTAGAAATGTCACCTTGTGAGAGGATTTACAAAAGACTATTAAGTCTACTCTGTAAAGATATTTTGATCACTGCTACAATTGCTAGAGAGTAACAATGGATTGACATGTTTTGATAAGCAATTGTCTTTGCTGATTCAGATCTCTGCTCTGGCTTTAATTACTTGATCCTCACTGATCAAATATTCTGTTGTAGCTCTGTATGTTCTGTCCTCAATCATAATCTCATATGATTTCGCCTTCACACTTCATGTCATAAACACACATCTCACTTTCTTGCTTGCACTTTATTCAATCCAAACTTGACCTTATATATATATGATAAGCCTTGTCAAGTCGGCCTTAATAACCTTCCAAATAATCAATAAAACTTAAGTTTGTCGGCTTCATACCACCAATTAACCATAAAATATAAATTGTTGTTAGTCAGCTGTCACTAAAAGCATAACTCGGTTAATACTAAAATCCTTCAATGCCCGACCAATACTGTAATGTCCGAGTGAACTCGGTTAGAACTGAAAATCACTTTGGTCTTCTTCAATGCCCGAGAGTGCTTGGCATAATCTGACTGTGCTCAGATAGGATTAGACATTTGTGAAAACATCACTATATTTGTGTAAACATCATTGACAATACACAATTGAATAATTGTCATCAACAATCTCCCTCTTTGGCATTGATGGTAACACAACATGTCATAATACAAAGAATTATAGAGCAAGAGACATAATTATCAAATTTTATTAATGTCCTTAGCTTCATTCTGATCCTCATCCAAAAACTCCCTTTGTCTTCACAATCACTGGAATATAGATTTCTCCCTCTTACATTAATCTTTGTCCTCTAATAAAATTTCTCCCTCTGTCATCAATCTCTCCCTTAGTAATATTTATGACATCAATAATCTCTCCCTCTTTGACAACCAATGCCAAAGACACCATCCAATACACATCCAACAAAGTTGTAATGTACCTATTTGTACTGATTCATATGCAATAAGTGCTGAATATCTGCATCAACATGTTAAGTTTGTTCTGTAGCTCAGTTGATGCATCACTAAACTATGTTTTAGTGAGCCTCAGTTAGGGAAATCACCCCTAGCTTTCCTCTAAGATACAAAAATGCATTCTTAGGTAACGGTTATGTGAATATGTCGACAATCTGTTCTTTAGTATTCCCATATTCGAATCTTACTTCCTTGTCCTGAACCAATTCTCTCAAGAAATGATATTTTATTGCAATATGTTTAGTCTTAGTATGTATCATAGGGTTCTTTAAAATGTTAATAGCACTGGTGTTGTCACAGTAGATAATAATTGGTTCTTTGATTTCCTCCTTCAAACCTGACAACAGTTTTTTGAACCATATGATATTTGAACAATTTACTGTTGCAGCAACATACTCTACCTCTATTGTATACTGAGAAATGTAATTATGTTTCTTACTGGTCCAAGAGACTAATCTCTTACCAAGGAATATTTCTCCACCACTTGTGCTCTTCCTGTCATCAACACTTCCTGCCTAATCAGCATCAGTAAAAGTATTTAAGTCAAATTTTCCTCCTTTCTTAAACCATAATCCATAATCTTCAGTGCCCTTAAGATATCTCAGAATCCTTTTGATAGCCATAAAATTATTCTCTCTAGGATTATTTGAAAACATTGCAACAATAACGACTGCTAATGCAATATCAAGTGTAGTGTGAATAACATATTGAAGTTTACCAATCATTTGTAGGTAGTCTGATTTACCTCCTTTGAATCATCATCCTTAGACAACTTATGTCCAGTAGGCATAGGTGTTCCAACTGGTCTGGAATCTTCCATCCCAAATTTCTTCAATATCTCTTTGATGTATTTCTACTGAGTAGTATAGATACCATCCTTCATCTGATAAACTTGTAAACTAACAAAGAATTTGATTCCACCAAACATAAACATCTCAAATTCCTTACTCATAGCTTCCGAGAATGTCTTACATAAATCATCATGTCCAGTAAATAGTACATCATCAACAAATATCTCTACTAATAGTATCTTGTTCTGAGGTCCTTCTTTGATGTACAAGCTACTATTGTCATTAGCTCTCTAAAATCCAATACTTATCAAGTAACCATGCAATCTTTCATACCAGGCTCTAGGAGCTTGCTTCAGTCCATACAATGCTTTGTGCAGCTTGCAAACCATATTCCTTTTGTTAGGATCTGCAAAACCTTCAGATTTCTCAATATAGACTTCTTAAAGAATTCCATTCAAGAATGTAGATTTTAAATCCATTTGATATACCTTGAATCCTTTATGTGCAACATATGCCAGAAGAGTTCTGACTCCTTCAAGTCTTGCAACAAGAGAAAAAGTTTCTCCATAATCAATACCCTCTTCTTGAGCATATCCTTTACATACTAATCTTGCTTTGTTTCTGGAAATTTCTCCTTTTTCATTCATCTTGTTTCTGAAAACCCACTCAGTACCAATCACATTTTTATCTTTTGGTCTAGGTACAAGAGTCCATGTTTTGTTCTTTTCTATATGCCAAATCTCTTCATTCATTGCTTTGATCCAACTTTCATCATTAAATGCATCTTTAATAGTTCTAGGTTCAATTTCACTAAGCAAATATGTACCTTTGATTTTGTTCCTTATCATTATACCTTATGTCTAATCTCCAATTATTTTCTCAGGTGCATGATACCTTCTGACATACTTTTCAAGTATGGGTTCTTTCCTCTTTGATTCTGGGCTTGATCCACTAGGTTCACCATGCTCAAATATTATGTTATGTTCTTCTGTCTGATACTCGGGTTCCACTATCTGAGACTCGGGCGCTGCTGTCTGAGACTCGGGTGCCTCTGTCTGTGACTCAGTTCCCTTTGTCTGTGACTCGGTTTCTTCAGTTTGAGACTCAGTTTCTTCAGTCTAAGACTTAGTTTCTTCAGTTAGCAGTGCTGGTTGTACAGGTTGCAACAAGATTTATGCTAATGAATTCAATGGTTGACATGGTTGTTGTCCAATCACCATTGCCCGTGTCTTGGGTATAGTATCAGGTTCATAATACACGGTAGTCCTCATGCTTTTTATTGCTATGTTCTTCATTTCTCTCTGCAAACTCATCAATCTTTACATGCACACTTTCTATGACTTTATGAGTAGTAAGATTTAAACATTTGAATGCTTTGATTTTGCAGGAGTAGCCTAGGAATATACCTTCATCACCTTTTACATCAAATTTTTCATTTCTTTATTCCTTCAAGATGTAACATTTACTTCCAAATACTTTGAAATAACGAACATTAGGTTTATAGCCATACCATAATTCAAAAGGTGTCTTCTCAGTACCTTTCTTTAGTTGAACTCGGTTCAAGGTGTGAATTGCAGTGTTGATGGCTTCCTTCTAGTATTTGGTAGCAACATTCATTTCAATCATCAAGGTTTTTGCACAATCCATAATGGATTTGTTCCTTCTCTCTTCTATACCATTCTGTTGTGGTGTACCTGGGGTAGATACTTGTCTCTTGATTCCTCTTTCATTTTAGAATTCATTGAGCTCATTAGAAATAAATTCTCCTCCTCTATCATATATTAGGCATTTAAGTTTCTTTCATGTTTCCTTCTCAACTCTGGCAAGGTACCATTTGAACTTCTGAAAAGCTTTTGATTTTTCCTTGAGAAACATAATAGTCATCATTCTAGAATGGTCATCAACAAATAGAATGAAATACTTCTCACCTATGTAACTTGTTGTTCCAATTGGTCCACATAAATTATTATGCACTAATTCTAGGACTTCTTCTATATTGTAATTCTTTCTTTTAAAACTAGTCTTTCCCATCTTCCCAATTTGACATTGTTTGCATATTGCTAATTCAGGTTTCTTCAAAATAGGAATACCTCTTACTCTTGTGTTCTTGCTTATGTTGATCAAGTTATCAAAATTCACATGACACAACCTTTTATGCCATAACCATCTTTCTTCTAGTTGTGCATTAAAACATGAACTTTCATTGAGATCAAGATAAAATAGATTACCTTTTGTTTTCCTGCCAGTTCCAACTAGGTTTCCCTTACTATCCAGGAGCTTGGCCTTACCATTCATGAATTCTACCTTGAAACCAATGTTATTCAGCTATGCCACACTTAGTATATTACAACTTAGTCCTTCAACCCAATAAGAATTATCACATTTGATTCCTTCTGTTGGAGCAATGCAACCTTTACCTTTCACATAGCAAGGTTCATCATTCCCAAAACTGATACTCGCACCATCATAGTGCTAAAGATGTTCAAATTTGGTTTTATCACCAGTCATGTGGTGAGAACAACCACTATCAATTATCCAAGTGTCATTCTTTCTAATATGAGAGTAAAGTGTAGTCTTTTCATTATCTTCAGTATCTGACTTATCCTTAATAGAAATGTAAATCATTTCATCTTCATCTTCATCACTACCAGAATGTTTAGCAATATAACAAGATTTCTTACCTTTGTCCTTCTAGCTTTTGTAGCTTTTGAAATCTTTCTTGCCTTTGTACTTGTTGAAATTTCTCTCACCTTTGTCTTCTTTGTTTGGACACTTAGCAGAAATATGACAAACCTCATCACATGAAAAGCAAATCAATGGTATTTTTCCTTTGTACTGTTCTTTTCCTTTTGCAGCTCTCTTTGCAAGTAACGCTTCAGTGATTTCCAGATCTTCATCATCATAATCATCATCACTGTCACTATCAATATGTTTTCCTTTCATCTTTCCAAGGTTTAATTTAGCTTTGAATGCAGACTCAAGATTTATAGGATTAGAAGAATAATTGTCAAAGTTGTCTAACTCAAAAGTTGTAAGTCTTCCAACCAATCCATCTAGAGTTACATCATTACTGCATCTCATCTCTTGAATATCTGAAACTCTAATTAGGAAGTAAAGTTCTCAATACCTTAATGACCATTGTTTTGTCTTCAATTGTTCCACCGGAAGCTCTGATTGCACTGACACTCTAGTTGCATAGATAGGAAGTAAAGTTCTCAATACCTTACTGACTATTATTTTGTCTTCAATTGTTTCATCTTCATCTTCATCACTATCAGAATCTTTAGCAATATAACAAGATTTCTTACCTTTGTCCTTGTAGCTTTTGTAGCTTTTGAAATCTTTCTTGCCTTTGTACTTGTTGAAATTTCTCTCACTTTTGTCTTCTTTGTTTGGAAACTTAGCAGTAATATGACAAACCTCATCACATGAAAAGCAAATCAATGGTATTCTTCCTTTTTATTGTTCTTTTCCTTTTGTAGCTCTCTTTGCAAGTAATGATTCAGTAATTTCCATATCTTCATCATCAGAATCATCATCATTGTCACTGTCAATATGTTTTCCTTTCATCTTTCCAAGGTTTAATTTAGCTTTGAATGCAGACACGAGATTTTTACGATTAGGAGAATAATTGTCAAAGTTGTCTAACTCAAAAGTTGTAAGTCTTCCAACCAATCCATCTAGAGTTACATCATTACTGCATCTCATCTCTTGAATATCTGAAACTCTAATTGCATAGATAGGAATTAAAGTTCTCAATACCTTACTAACCATTGTTTTGTCTTCAATTGTTCCACTGGAAGCTCTGACTGTACCTAACACTTTTCTTGATTCTTTCACTATACTTTGTAATGTCTTCTCCTTCTTTCATTTTTCAACATATCAAACTAACCTCTGAGACTTTATGCTTTGGATCTCTTTACATTGTCATCTCCTCCATGTATATCATGTAGTTTCTTCCACATATCATAGGCAGTAGGGAAATCGTTGACTTCATCAAATTCAGAATAGTTGAGTGAAGAAGAAATATCAATCATCATTATGTTATGATGCTTCATGTCCACCATGTGTTCCACAGACATAGGTCTTGGGGGTCCCACATACTTGTGTTCTATAAATTGCAAACCAGTGTCTCCAATAGTAGATAGATGTAGCCTCATCAAATCTTGTCATGCAGTGAAGTTATCCTTGTTAAGTTTAGGGATATCCCTTCTGTAAGACATCTCTGATCTTTATCTTAGGCCTTTAAACCTTCCCTATAAGCACTTGGTGCTCTGATACCAATTGTTGGAAATGAGTTGAGAAACTGAGAGGGTAGGGGTGAATCAGTTACCACAAAAAAAAATCCAAGTCCCTTAGATGTCTTAAACAAATTTATCACTGTTGCTCGATTAACATAGATATTCTACTATCACTCGGTTAACATAGAAAATCTTAAGATATTAACTATGATTATCCTTTAGTAATTAATTGCAGAAACATAAACCATGAAGCGAATAAAATGTACATAGATAACACCAAGATTTAATGTGGAAACCCAATATGGGAGAAACCACCAATTGCAACTAGTCACCATTTTTCACTCTTCGTAAGTGAGCCCTGTCAGGAGCCAACCCTGTTAAAGGTTATAATAACACACTATTAGGTGTGACCCTATTAAAGGATTTAATCAACCTGTAAGGAGTGGCCTTGTTAGAGGTCTTCAAACACTTCAATGTAGAAATGTTACCTTGTGAGTGGATTTACAAAAGACTGTTAAGTCTACTCTGTAAAGAAATTTTGATCACTGCTACAATTGTTAGAGAGTAACAATGGATTGACTTGTTTTGATAAGCAACTATCTTTGTTGATTCAAATCTCTGCTCTAGCTTTAATTACTTGATCCCCACTAATTGGATATTCTGTTGCAGCTCTATATGTTCTGTCCTCAATCAGAATCTCATATGATTTTGTCTCCACACTTCATGTCATAAACACATATCTCACTTTCTTGCTTGTACTTTATTCAATCCAAACTTGACCTTATATATATATGATAAGCCTTGTCACGTCGGCCTTAATAACCTTCCAAATAATCAATAAAACTTAAGTTTGTCGGCTTCATATCATCAATTAACCATAAAATATAAACTGTTGTTAGTCGACTGTCACTAAAAGCATAACTCAGTTAATACTAAAATCCTTCAATGCCCAACCAATACTGTAATACCCAAGTGAACTTGGTTAGAACTGAAAATCAATTTGGTCTTCTTCAATGGCCAAGAATGCTTGGTATAAGTTGACTGTGCTCAGATAGGATTAGACATTTGTGTAAACATCACTATATTTGTGTAAACATTAATGACAATAGACAATTGAATAATTGTCATCAATACTGACAACCTTCCAACAAAAATAAGCAGTTTCGAGACTTGGTGGTGGAAGAAGAAAAAAAAAAGTAGATTAGATAGAACCCACAAATAATATCCCCCAAGAAATGAATCTTGAAACTTTGGGAATGGAGATAGGGGAAGCCCAAAAGGAGAATAACACACCAATCCCAACACCTAACCAGGAATCCTCAAACTCCCAAAAGGGTGATAATTATAAATGAGTAGAAATAGGGGAGATAGCACACAACAAGAATGTCTTGATAGGAGAGGAAGTTATGGGAGTTATGGAGAAGGAAAAGGTACCAAGAGAAGATACAATTATAAAAATAAGCATGGATGAGGACAAAGAAATGGGCATTATGTCACTAAATTTTTTGGAGAAGGAAACTAATCAAGAAAAAGAAGAAGAATTATTCATTGATTTAGAATCAAAAGGGGAGGAAATGCTTAGAGATGAGGAAGGAGAGATATTGGCAAAAATAAGTATTGAGAAATCTCAATCAAAACTGAACAAACCAAATATCAAACCTAAAGGAAAGAGGGGACCAAATTTCATTAAGTTCAAATTATTTATGGTTTTTAATGCTAAGGGAAAATGAAAACTAAGATTTGGGAAGGAGATTGTCCTTCCCAAAAGGCATTGAAGCTCATAATGTGGAATGCTAGGGGCGTTTAAAAAACACCTAACAAGTGGTACTTAACAAGTGCTAATTGGGCCCAAGTAAAGCTAATCTAATTCTTCTAAAAAACCAAAATGGAGCAAGGTTGAAAGTATGAAAAGAATGAGCACATGGAAAATAGAATGGTCACTTTGTGGATTCATTGCAGATTCAAGAGGTTATGGTATGATCTAGAATCCCCTAATAATTGTACACAATTTGGAAGAAGAAAATCAAAATAGGATGATCATGAAATGCGAAGCATTACAAAAAAAATGGAATTTTCTTTGTGATAATGTATACTACCTATTTTCAATAATGGAAAAGAGAGAAACATGGCATCAAATCATGAATAAAATAAATAAACTTTTTGAGGAAAAAGGTGTAATTGGAGGGGAATTCAATGCAATACTAAGCAATTCTAAGAAATGGGTTGGACTGTGCAATTTCTCCTAGATCCAGTTGGACTTTTATTCGTTTGCAAAGGAAAATAGACTAAGAGATGTGAAAACCAAGAATGACACCTATACATGGACAATCCATATGAAAGTATTTTTGAAATATTGGATTGTTTCTTCCTGTAGGGAAATTGGAAAAATTAGCTAGAGATGCAAGAGGCAGTCATTCTACCATTCATTGGATCAGATCATTTTCTAGTACAACTAATCATAAGACTTAAGGACCCACCTATTGGAATTCCCTTCAAATTTTAACATATGTGGCTTAGAGCCTACAATCAAGAATTGGTGGAAAGAAGAAAATATTGGAAACCATTCAAAACTTTATCAACTCCACAAAAGATTAACTTACATCAAGAAAAAACTCAGGATCTAGAATAGAGAGAACTTCAAGAACATATTTGAAGAAAAGGATAGAGTGGAAAAGGATTTGCCTGCCATAAATTAAGTAGAGATTGAAAAAGGAATGAACTTGGAAAATTATGAAATAGAGAAAGGCCTAAAACAACAATTGTCAGTCTTGATGGCTAGGGAGTAATCCTATTGGCACAAAAAATCAAGGGAAATTCAACTGAAGGAGGGTGATAGAAACACCAATTACTTCTAAAAACAATATTGACCACTAGAAGTAGGAAGAGGATATTGTAAATGGAAAGGAGAGATGGGACTCTAACAATACTTGGAGGAAGTTAACCAAGAGGTAATCAAATATTTTGAATAAACCCTAAATAAGGAAACACCTCAGTGTTGTCCTCAATTTTCACAAGTTCAAAAATTAGAGACAACCCTACCATTTTTATTCAATTTGTTATCCATACACTTTCCATGCTCGCTCATCAAGGTTTGAGTTAGTTCAAATTTTTTCTCATCATGTTATGAGTTGTCATTATCTGGATCTTAATTTTCATTAGTTTGTGTTATATTCTAGTATAAGTTTTTGTCATTTTCTTTTATAAATAGAGGTTTTAAGTTACTTTGCACATCTTAATACATGCAATACATATTGTAATATGACTACTGAGTCTAAATGATTTTATAATAATCAAGTCTCTTCACCTATATCGTATGAGACATTGTTTGTACTATTATAGGTGACCACATGTAAATGGTTCCATAAATGCAAGCACTGTCAAGCCCTATTAGAATTTACATCCCAATTATTTTGGGCATTTTGTTCCATTCTAATTTTTTGTCTTCCATTATCATGATTTTTTTTTATGGAGGGTTCAAACCTGGGGGGTTGCCCAGCAGAGGCATGAAGCCTGTGAGTAACCAACTAGTGAAGGCCACCACAGAAACATTTTAGCAACCTGAAACAAGTGCACTCATGCTTGAAACCTCTTCGGCTAAGAGCCAAGGGTTGAGGGGTATACATTCTGCCAAATTTGCCTGGGGTATCTGGTGCAGGAGCACGCAATGATGAAGACAATGAGGTCATGAGGCCTCCATGAATGTAATAGGTTTTTTTTTTTGATAGGCCAAGTGCCTATAAGGGTCAATGGATCCTTGGGATGTAATAAAAGCCTATTTGTAAGGCCTAGTGACCCTTGGGTACACTATAAGCCCTTGGGCCTACTATGGTCATTTTGGCTTGGAAAGGGTAGAAATAGGTTTTTTAAGGTTGATTTGATGTATTTTGGTCACAATAAATTTATTTAGGTCCCTAGGAGTTAGTTTTGCAAGCTTTGCAAAAAGTTGCAAAATGTTGTCAGCAACATTTGTTGCAAAAGTTGCTAAATGACAACAATTTTGAAAAGTTGTTAAAAATAACATCCCTAACCACCAAATTTGGTTGGAATTGGTGGGAAACATGTTAAAATAGTTTCAAAAATTGAAGAGAAGGTTTTTGAGGAGATTTGTAAAGAAGAACTTTGGAGAAATAAGAAAAAAACTGCATTTTTCCTGAAAAATGATTGGTGTTTGAATTTTCTGGAATGTGTACGGATTTAATTGAGAAATCTGACTCCATAGGAAAATATATACATGTCTTATCTTTCATTTGCAACAAGTCTAAGGTCTTTTGGTTGAGAAACGAGGGAGAAATTGAGTTTTACCAACCGTGGGTTGCTGTTTTTGAAGAAAATCTAAATTAGTCAACTTCAAATCCACATATCTTCCAATGTAACCATTGGAAATTTTTTAAACCAGTTTCAAATGAAAGATATGAGAGTCTATTTTACATTTCATTTGGTTTTAATTCGATTGGTTTCAATTCCAAGGAGAAATGTTTAAAACCCTAGCCGGGCATCTCTATGTGACTGGCAGAGTGGCTTAACCAGTAGGTTGCAGACCCCATAACTTTTGATGGGCTTCGAATTAGAGGCTATAATTGGAGAATTAGACATAATTAAAATGCCCCTAAATTTTTCCATAGTTGGTTTGGAAGAATACCAATTTTAGATCATACTTCCTTCATTAAGCCATCCACTTAGGCCTCCTTGCCATTGGAGAAGAGTTCCAAGTTGAAAGAGTTTTTGGAAGAACCCAGATCAGGCCTCTTGAGAAAAGTGCTGCCCCAAAATTTGAAATAATATTATTTAATTATTTTTATATGTTCTTTGGAGGTTTTTCCCATGAAATCCAAAAAGGTGTGCAGAAATGAATAGTAAACAACACTGTCAAGTGGGTCAGTTTTGAGTTTTGGGTTGAATTGAACCAAGAGAATGTTTTGGTTTGTTTGCAGGATGTCAAGAGGATATAATTGACATGTTGGAAGGATTCAAAGGCCTGGGGAAGATACTGGAGTGGTTTTGTGGGAGGAAAGACATTTAGGTGCATTGGGTGAACTAGGGTGCATCACCACTAGGAGATGTATGAAACAATGATCAACTCAGTGAAGGGTTATGGGGCACACATATTGATGTGTTGTGAACAAGATTGAGGCACTTTAAAGGTGTAAGGCTCTGTTGTGGATACTCCAAGTAAAAGGGGTAGGAGGACTTGATTTGAACAAGCAAAGACTAGTAAAGGTGAACCAATTGCTAGTGGACCAGGGCTCTGCATCAAGTGGTATCAGTGCCTAAAAGATCCTTAGGAGAAGGATTGAGAACCATGTCTATAGAGGAAGGAGACTTTGAGATCCCATCAAGGATCACAAATGTAGAGCTTGCAAATATTGTGAGAGAACAGATGGCACAAAACAAAGATTTGAGAAAAGAATTGGAAAGACTCAAAGGAAAGGTAGATAGGAAGGGTGGTGGAGACTCTGATGAAAATGAGGAAGGGAGTGAAGAAGAGCCCCTTGAGTAGGAAGAGAAAGAGGTTCCTGTAGATCAGAGACTACTCTTGAAGACCTTCAAGTCCATGGAGAGAAGGACAATGGATGCCAAACTAGATCTTCCCATGTATAGTGGGAAGATGGACCCTGATGCAGCAATGGATTGGGTTGATACTCTCACAAGTTTCTTTAACTATGAAGATATCCCTAAAAATCAGAGGGTAAAGATTGCCAAGTCAAAGTTGAAAGGATGTGCACTCACATGGTGGAATTTCTCTCAAGTTGAAAGGGTGAAGGATGGCAAAAGACCAATATCCACTTGGAAAAGGATGGTAGCATTACTCAAAGAGGCATATGTCCTTGAAGATTATGAAGTTCAAATTCATAAGAGGAGGATGAGTTTGAGGCAGAAAGAATTAGATGTCTCAAGTTACACTAAAGAATTTCATAGGCTTGTCATGAAATCCAAGTTGGTAGAGCCTGAAAGTGTGAAGCTTGCAAGATACATGCAAGGGTTGAGAGTTACAATACAAGATGAACTCAGTTTGAGTAGCCCTACCATAGTACAAAAATGTTATCAATTAGCATTGAAGGTTGAGGAGAAACTCAAGAGGAAACAAGGTCAAGGTGGTAGATGGAGAGGACAAAGAGATTTTGGAAATTGGGGTAGAGGCATGTCTAGTGGAAGAGGAAAAGGTCCTAAGGACTTTGGAGAATCAAGCCATGAACAAAACCAAGGAGAAAGCAGCTCTAAGGGATCCTTTAGGGGAAGGAGATCAAACTCTAGAGGAAGATTTGGGGGAAGAGGCACAGATACCATCAAATGCTTTAGATGTCATCAACCTGGGCACTTAGCATCAAAGTATCCTGAAAAGGGGAACAAACAAGGTGAAAGGAGGGAAAATTTGCTGAGCGATGAAGACACCCATAGTGTACACTCACATGAATCCTTTGCAGCACCTGAACAAGGAGAGTCACTCATAATGAGAAGGACTTTGATCAAAGCACCTAGTGCACCAGAACCACCCCAAAGAAAGACACTTTTCACAACTACATGTAAAGTGGGAAATAAGGTATGTAAAGTGGTTATTGATTCTGGTTCTACTGATAATTTGGTGTCTCTTGAAGCAGTTGAAAAGTTGAAACTAAAAAGGATTACACATCCCACACCCTGCAAGGTGTCATGGCTCACAAAAGGGCAGAAAACAGTCATTGAAGAACAAGCATGGATAGAGTTTCAGATTGGGAAGTACAAGGACAAAGTACTTTGTGACATAGTACCTATGGATGCATGCCATTTGCTCTTGGGAAGACCATGGAAATATGACTTGGAGGCACACCATGATGGAAGGAAGAACACCTACTCCATCCGGTACCAAGGTGAGAAGGTAACTTTACTACCCATGGATGATAATGGTGAAGAGAAAAAAGATTCCAAGTTTTTGTTTGTAGGAGAGAAATAATTTTTAAAATTGTTGAAGGAGAAAGATACTCCTTGTTATGCTTTGGTTGTGTTGCCAAAACAAGAAGAGGGAAGGGTATTGAAAGTGAAAGAGGAACCTAGGAGAGTAGGTCCTAAGGAGGTAGTAGATTTGCTGGAGATGTATAAGGGAATCGTAACCAAGGAGTTACCAAATACCTTACCCCCAATCAGAGAGATTAGCCATAACATTGATCTAATCCATGGAGCCACACTCCCAAAAAAATCAGCATATAAACTCACACCCCAACAAAATGAACAGATGTCCACGTAGATCCAAGAACTTTTGGAAAAGGGTTTAATAGCCAAAAGTTTAAGCTCTTGTGCATTCCTTGCCCTATTAGGACCCAAGAAAGAGGGAACTTGGAGGTTGTGTACCGATTCTAGAGCCATTAATAGAATCACTATTAGGTATAGGTTCCCTATGCCAAGAATTGAAGACCTATTGGACCATCTAGGGGGTGCAAGGTACTATTCAAAGGTGGACTTGAAGAGTGGGTACCACCAAATCAGAATTAGGGCTGGAGATGAATGGAAAACAACCTTTAAAACTAATGAAGGGCTATATGAATGGAGAGTAATGCCTTTTGGGTTATCAAATGCTCCTAGCACATTCATGAGGCTCATGAATGAGGTGTTGAAAACATTTCTTGGCAAGTTTTTGATTGTGTATTTAGATGATATCCTTATTTTCAGTAAGACTAAGGATGAACATTTGAAACATTTGAATTTGGTCCTTAAAAGATTGCAAGAGGAAAAGCTCCTAATAAATTAAGATAAATGTGTCTTCATGCAAGAAGAATTGGTATATCTTGGTTTTGTGGTTTCAGGTGGAAGCATAAAGATGGATCCAGAAAAGGTGGAAAGCATCTTGAATTGGCCCTCTCCAAGGACCATGATAGAGGTTAGAAGTTTCCATGGATTGGCTTCTTTTTATAGGAAGTTCATAAGGGGATTCAGTCAGATTTGTGAACCAATTTTGGAGACAATCAAAGGGGGGCAGAAATGCAAGTTTGTGTGGACCAAGGAGGCTAAGGAATATTTTCAAAGTCTGAAACAAAAGGTAGCAAAGCAGCCTATACTGGCTTTTCCAGATTTTCAAAAGATTTTTACTATTGAATGTGATGCATCTAACGTGGCAATAGGGGCTGTTTTGAGTCAAGAGGGGAGACCCATTGCATTTTTTAGTGAAAAGTTGAATGAGGCTAAGAGGAAGTACTCCTCTTATGATATAGAAATGTATGCTTTAGTGCAAGCCTTGAAAAAATGGAGGCACTATCTCCTTCCAAAGGAGTTTATTGTTTTTACTAACAACCAAGCACTTAGTTTTTTGAACAGCCAAGAGAAGTTGAGTCATAAACACATGAAGTGGGTTGAATCAATCCAAGCATATACCTTTTCAATCAAGCACAAGAAATGAGTTGCTAACAAAGTGGCTGATGCTTTGAGCAGGAGGGCCATGACAGTGCAAGAAGTGAAGTTGCAAAGTGTAGGTATTGACTCCTTGAAAGGTATGTATGAGAATGATGAAAATTTTCATGAGATTTACAAGGTTTGTTCTGATTTTTCTGAGGCATATCATGTTGAATATGCTGATTACTTGATCCAAGATGGCTTGTTGTTTAAAGGACATCAACTATGCATTCCTAGGTGTTCTATGAGAGAGAACATAGTGAAAGAAAAGCATTGTGGAAGCATGAGTGGGAACTTTGGGCTGGATAAAACTCTTGAACGGGTAAAAAGACATTATTTTTGGCCTAAAATGTAGGGTGATGTAAGAAAGTTTGTTGAACAATGCACCATTTGTCAAAAGGCCAAGGGCACTTCCACCAATGCTGGTTTTTATCAACCATTACCCATACCTACAAGGCCATAGGAAAGTTGTAGTATGGATTTTGTAATGGGGCTGCCTAGGACTCAAAAAGGCTTTGATAGCATATTTGTTGTGGTAGATAGGTTCAGTAAGATGGCACATTTCATGCCATGTAAAAGCACAAGTGATGCAACCTATGTAGAAAATTTGTTTTTCAAAGAAGTAGTGAGGATACATGGGCTTCCTCAAACCATTGTGTCTAATAGAGATGCAAAGTTTATTGGCCATTTTTGGAGGACCTTATGGAAGAGGCTGGGAACAAACTTGAATTTCAGTTTAGCCTATCACCCACAAACTAATGGGAAAAATAAAGTTGTCAATAGGTCTTTGGGAAACCTATTGAGATGCTTGACAAAGAAATATGGAGACAAGTGGGACAATGTGCTTCCACAAGATGAATTTGCCTTCAATGATTCTGTGAATAGGAGTACAGGAAAGAGTCCATTTCAGATTGTGTATGGGTAGAATCCAGAGGCATATTGGAGTTGAGAGAACTTCCACAGGATGGGCAAGTGAGTGCTCATGGAGAGAAGTTTGCAAACAACATGAAGGAGATTCATGATCAAGTGAGGTTGGCACTTGAGAAGAGTTACCAAAAGTATAAAGAGAGTGTAGATAAGAAGAGGAGGGATGTGCAATTTTAGGTTGGTGACTTGGTTTGGGTATATTTGAGGAAGGAGAGGTTGCCAAAGGGAAAACATACAAAGTTGCTAATGAAGAAAGTAGGTCCTTGCAAGGTTTTGAATAAGCATAGGATGAATGCCTATGAGATATCTCTTCCCTCTCACCTTGGTATATCTCCTATCTTCAATGTTTGTGATCTAACACCCTATAAAGGGCCTTGTGATGCAGGTATAGAGGTCCATGTTGAAGACTTACAAGAGGATGTTGCTGGTATACCTCCTCATCAACCAAAGAAACTTGATAGGATCATTGACACAAGGGTCATAAAAAAAGACCAGGAACAATGTCTACAAGAAGTACCTTGTCAAATGGGTGGGATATCCTGAAGAAGAAGTAGTATGGATGGATGAAACAGAGATAAAGAGGCATGGCACTTCCTTGGAGCAGCTTATCTCAAGTGGACTTGAGATCAATCCACCCCGGGAGTATGGTGCAGGAGCACCCAATGATGAAGAAAATGAGGTCATGAGGCCTCCATGAATGTAATAGGTTTTTTTTTTTTTGATATTCCAAGTGCCTATAAGGGTCAATGGATCCTTGGGATGTAATAAAAGCCTATTTGTAAGGCCTAGTGACCCTTGGGTACACTATAAGCCCTTGGGCCTACTATGGTCATTTTGTCTTGGAAAGGGTAGAAATAGGTTTGTTAAGGTTGATTTGATGTGTTTTGGTCACAATCAAGTTATTTAGGTCCCTAGGAGTTAGTTTTGCAAGCTTTGCAAAAAGTTGCAAAATGTTGTCAGCAACATTTGTTGCAAAAGTTGCTAAATGACAACAATTTTGAAAAGTTGTTAAAAATAACATCCGTAACCACAAAATTTGGTTGGAATTGGTGGGAAACATGTTAAAATGGTCTCAATAGTTGAAGAGAAGGTTGTTGAGGAGATTTTTAAAGAAGAACTTTGGAGAAATAAGAAAAAAACTGCATTTTTCCTGAAAAATGACTAGTGTTTGAATTTTCTGGAAAGTGTACGAATTTAAATGAGAAATATGACTCCATAGGAAGTTATATACATGTCTTATATTTCATTTTCAACAAGTCTGAGGTCTTTTGGTTGAGAAACGAGGGAGAAATCAAGTTTTTACCAACCGTGGGTTGCTGTTTTTGAAGAAAATCTGGATTAGTCAACTTCAAATCCACATATCTTCCAATGTAACCATTGGAAATTTTTAAAACCAGTTTCAAATGAAAGATATGAGAGTCTATTTTAAATTTAATTTTTTCTCAATTCTATTGGTTTCAATTCCAAGGATAAATGCTTAAAACCCTAGCCGAGCATCTCTATGTGACTGGCAGAGTGGCTTAACCGGTAGGTTGCAGACCCCATAACTTTTGATGGGATTCAAATTAGAGGCTATAATTAGAGAATTAGACTTAATTAAAATGCCCCTAAATTCCCCCATATTTTTTTTGGAATAATACCAATTTTAGATCATACTTCCTTCATTAAGCCATCCACTTAGGCCTCCTTGCCATTGGAGAAGATTTCCAAGTTGAAAGAGTTT
Source organism: Thuja plicata (assembly GCA_018584345.1). Lineage (NCBI taxonomy): Eukaryota > Viridiplantae > Streptophyta > Pinopsida > Cupressales > Cupressaceae > Thuja > Thuja plicata. The sequence goes on along the minus strand of MU224792.1, from coordinate 313,286 downwards.
TTGGAAGAACCCAGATCAGGCCTCTTGGGAAAAGTGCTGCCCCAACATTTTAAATAATATTATGTAATGATTTTTCTATGTCCTTTGGTGGTTTTTCCCATGAAATCCAAAAAGGTGTGCAGAAATGAATAGTAAACAACACTGTCAAGTGGGTCAGTTTTGAGTTTTGGGTTGAATTGAACCAAGAGAATATTTTGGTTTGTTTCTAGGATGTCAAGAGGATATAATTGAAATTTTTGAAGGATTCAAAGGCCTGGGGAAGAGACTGGAGTGGTTTTGTGGGAGGAAAGACATTTAGGTGCATTGGGTGAACTAGGGTGCATCACCACTAGGATATGTATGAAACAATGATCAACTCAGTGAAGGGTTATGGGGCACACATATTGATGAGTTGTGAACAAGATTGAGGCACTTTAAAGGTGTAAGGCTCTAGTGTGGATACTCCAAGTAAAAGGGGTAGGAGGACTTGATTTGAACAAGCAAAGACTAGTAAAGGTGAACCAATTGCTAGTGGACCAGGGATCTGCATCAGTATCCATTATCACGAGTTTTTTACATCACATTCCCATGAAAGTGATCATTTTTGGAGAAGATTTGAAGTTTGATTCATCCCCTCACATTTTTGTATGCTTTTAGTTTTGGTGAGTTTGTGCTTCCCTCTTTCACCATTTGGATTTACATTTTAAAAAAATTAAGTCATTTTGCTTTGATCCAAGACTTTACCTCATTGATTTTGAAGCCTCTCAATCCTTCATCTTTTTATTTTTGTGCTTGATTTATATTTTTGTCATTGTATATTTTTTGAAACCATCTGAGAATATCATTTTCTTTATTTGATCAATTTCATTTTTGTATTTGTTGGTTTAATTAAAAAATCACCACAACATTCTTATACACTTGGTTTTATAGGTTTGGAAATTGATTTCTCAAATAAAGTCTTGCATTTTTATTTCCTTTAAAATGGATATCCATGTTGACTAAAAATATTGTGTTTCTTCATTGAAAATGGGAGTTGTGTTATATTCAAAGAGGCACTTTGTTGATTTTGCATCCATTCATGATCATTTACAAACATGGATTATAATGTGTTTGGGCTTGTGAATCCAAGTACATGTATTTTCTCATTTCCAAAATTCTGAAACACAGTATTTGATTCCATGCACAAGATGCATCTTGTATAAATCACATGATTCATTTACCATCGTGATTTGAACTTGTGTTTAAAAATGCAAATCAGAGCTTTTCATTATTGTAACACTTTGTGTTGAAAATGTTTACAATGCGAACGGGGAAATGAAATCCTGATTACATTGTGTTCTACATGCACATAGTTCCAAACTAAAACTTTCAACCTCCTTTACATGTGATACAAAGTGTAGTCATGGTTAGGAATCCCATTTGCATACTTATACACTATGCATTTTGGGGATTTTGACTTCCAATACATGTTTTTCTATGTGTAATTTGTTTTGCATTCATAGTATGACATCCTCATTGCATTTTGTTTTATCTCTAACTTGTTCCAAATTGGACTTTTTCCTACCCATTACGTGTATTGTTACATTTGATTTTTGTGTAGTCTCATTCAAAAACTCCAATTATATACCTTTTACATGTGTTTCGGGGTTTTTAACCTCAACTACATGTTTTATAACTATATAATAAGGAAAAAAGTGGTTAGGAAAACAACAAGGGGTTCTAGAATTGTTCCCTAGTGCAACACCTAACCAATTCTCTTATTATTGCATAATTGAAAGGAAGATGATAGACTATGCTCAAGTGGGACTTAAGCACTAAGTGAGTGTAATGATCCTTTTTATTTTTGTGTGATAGTGTTGGAGATGATTAGGGAAAATGACCAAGTAATGAAAGTTAGAGGACAACCCATCCAAACATGACAAGTTTTAGGATAAACAGACTAACAAACAATAGACAACAACTTACAAGTATCAAAAATAGTGACCAGATAGCACCACTAACTTGTGATTTTAGTTTGAAGTTGATTTTTAGGGAAGAGGGTGACTTTCCCATCCTATTCCCAGGATGAGGGTGACCTTCTCGTCCTGTTCTTGGGAAGAGGGTGAATTTCCTATCATGTTCCCAATACTTTTACTAAATTTAGTTACAGACTGGTTGTTAGATCTTGTACTTTACAGAATTTATCCTAATGTGTTCCCACCTATTCTTGCACACAAAAAAAACAAGGTAAATATCAGGTTAAAAGGAGTTTGTCTTGGTCAAACCTTGGTCGAGGAATCAACCTTGAAATAGAAATGAAATTGCATGAAAGGAAAACATGTAAACTAAGCTAAATATTAGATCTTCCTTGAAAATTATGTATATAACCTTCATAAATTGATATTGAGATTGCGATGTTTATGAATGTGTTTGTATGTTGCTTGAATGTATTTGTATGTTGACTTTGAATCTTGGAATATAAGGAAGAATCAAGGATACCTTTCACAAATGTATATATTTTTGAATACTCCTCAAATATTTTCAATGTTGTTATGCTTAATGGACTCTTGCCTTAAATAATGGATGGATAAATGCATGTAGATGGAAAAAGAATTTTCTAGCTTGATTGAGAACTCTACTTGGCCATCACGGGAGAGAAGCTTTCTTTAATGGAGAAGATTTTCGTCAAAATGATATGGATGCTTGAAGAATACTTGAAATATTGACCTTGAATGTATAGATGTGAAAATATAGGAGAACACTTGAAATCTTGATTGTGGATTATCCAAATAAAGATAGATAGGTTGATTTTATACATGTCTAACATTTTGAAGCTCAAAACTTAGAAGAGGCTAACACAAATTGAGAAATCCCACTAAATATATAAGGTGGACCCTTGGACCATAATTAGGTCCAAACATCAGGGAAGAGGATACCTTGGGAATCCTCTTATTAGAATGCGAAATTGATGGTATTCATGGTGTTTTCATTGATGTCAACATATCGTATGCATACTCATGTTTTGGTTGTATCAGCTGATGTGTACCGATACCTTTGGTGTATCAGTAGAGGGGTTCACTGAAGGATGTGCCTTAAATACTTATCCTTATCTTTTTTAGTGGTGGTCCTATTCATTGTGCAACATATGGTGGATCATTTATTTGGGTTTGGTCCTATTTGGAGCATGTTCGTTCATGTTTTAGTCTCAGCAACTACTATGTAACATGTTCTTCATATCTATTTGTACCGAAGGCTTTGGAGATGGTGTAGCATGTTTTTTTACATGAGGGGTGTTCTATTGATTGAGGTGGTCTACATTTCATTCCTTACCACAGAGAAAATTTCTTGGTGTGACCTATTTCGAAAAAAAATTGCCGACATGGTTGATGACATCAAGCAATATAAGAACTGTGATAATTTTAGTTGTTTGTGTGGCATGTGTGATGCTTGTATATGAAGTGATTGTGAATTTGTTTACTTGGAGATCTGTGTGTTGGTGATCATGCATGTTGATGCAATTAGTATCAGATTGATATATCATTTATGTATTGTAGGGTATTGATCTTAGTGGTGGATTGAATCTCTTTTCTTATATTATGGTAGTGATAATGTTTGTATTGGCAGTTAACCATATGTTTTTGTAAGGGTAGTTAGCCCAACTAGTTATCCAGCATGATCACTACACACCACAAGTTATTCAACATGATCACTACTAGTTATGCCAACTAGTAGTGATCATGCTGAATAACACCCCTCTCAGTTATTCAGCATGTTCAACACCTCTTCTTTCTAGAAGAAACCCAATTTGAAATTGGGAGTTGAGGAGGAAAAGATGCCAGGAATAAAGGCACAAGCTTGTTGGATCAAGAATAACGGACATGAAATCTTGAGAATGCAAAAATAAGGCCTAATTAAGCATCTAATTATAGGTTCTTACAATTTAGGATGTTACATTAGCACCCACTTTAGTAGGTATCTGAGACAACCTCATGCTCATAGTAAAGTAGATCAATGTATTGGAAAAAAATTATAAAGGACAAGGCTACAAGGAAACACAAATCCCCTGTGTGACTTAGGTTTTCATCAAATCCAAAACCAAGATAAAAGAAGCAATGATCAGAGAGAGAGAGAGAGAGAGAGAGAGAGAGAGAGAGAGAGAGATGACCAACTAACCTAGTAAGGTTTTGACTTAATATGGACAATAAGAAAATATTGTTTCCTGGACAAGATGGAATTGGAGGTCTAGCAAGTTGTGTTATTTTGGTCAACCCATCAAAAAATGATAGCCAAGAAAAGTATTGTCTGCTAGGAAATCTTCCATAAGATATAATGAGTCCTTAAGTAAATCATTGCCTTAATTAAGGGATCCAAAAAAGATAGATCAATCCTACGGAAAGCATTATCTCCAAAGAGATCTAGATAAGGAGGATCAATCCTTAAGGAAAGAATTATCTCAAGGGATCTACTGAAGGATACATAAGGCATAATAATGTAAGGCAAGGATGAATCCAAGGAAAGCATTGTCTCCTTAGCCATCCACATAAGAGATTTCGTTGAATCAATGTGTGTGTGAAAAATGTGAAACAAGGAGTGGAGTGTATGTCCCCACATTAAAGAAATTGAAAATAACTTATTGGGAGAATGAATTTAATGAAGCATACATGCACCTAGAAGAGACGTTTCCACTATGAGATGCCCCTAAGAAAGGAAAAACCAAGGGAAATGAAACCCATGATAAAGAGATCACAAAAGGGTTCTACTTACTATAGGGTTAATATGATCATATGATAAATCATGTATATTAAGAATTATATCAAAATGAACTAACATCATCCCCCAAAGGTAGCAGAACTATGATCATAATGGAAGAAGATCACATAAAAGATATAAAGAAGAGTCTTTTTGGGCTAACATTATGGAGACCAAAAAGAATGGTAGCTACTAATTTGTGTCATCCAAAATAAAACAACACAAAGACACATTTACAAAGTGTATGATTCTAAAAAGTTAGCACCCATAATTGGATGCTCAATTAGGCCCCATTTTGGCAATTTTGAGATTTTATGTCTGTTATGCTTGATCCTGCTACCTATCTCCCCTTAATGTGACACCTATCCTATCTTCCTGACTCCCCACTTGAATTTTGGTGTTTTTTCCAAGGTACATAATTCCTTGGGCTTTATGTTCCTACGAACACAACACCGAAGGTGTTGTGTTCATCTAGGTTTGCGCCCAAATTTGAATTATGGCTTGTTTCGTATGTTTTAATGTGAAATTAGTTCTTGTGGTCAACATGGCTTAATTTTGAATCCTAAAATGTGTGAGAGGTATATAAACACTCTATCTCTCCTCATTTTGAAAACCATGAATGGTCAGGAATATCAAGCAATCAAAAAATTCAAGATTTGAAGACAAGCACCCAAGATCTAGCATCTCTCCAAGCATCCAAGTAATTTTGAAGAAGATCTTCTCCATTGTAGCAAGATTCTCTCTCTTGGTGTCCAAGTAGAGGAGTTCTAAAGAAAGAAAGAAGACCCTTTGTCAATCCACATGCATTCTATATTCATAGCAGTGTTCAATCAAGCATAACAACATTGAAGATCTAGGAGTGGCATTCATATATACATGTGTTTGTGAAGGCATATTTAATTTCTTTCTATATTTCAAGGTCAACAACTACAATTAAAGCAACATTCAAGCATCTTCATGAATATGTGCGATCTCAATATCTATTGTGAAGGTATTAACAAGGTAGATCTAATATTTACCTTTACATTTATATTATGCAATTTAATTTCATTTTCAAGGTTGATTCTTAAAAATGGGTGTTAGTACTCTCAAATTTTGGAGAAATTTGGAGTGACTAAGTAAAAATTTCTCTAAGGCAAGGTGAATACCCCCAAAAAAGCTTACGGAGAAGACCTACTTTGATTGCTTGTTAAAAGAGGCCTAATGTTTTTAGGAGAAACCACTTGGGACATGTGTTCCTCACCTTTCATTAAGAAAATTTAATAGGTTCCAGCTCTCAGATTTTAATTTTTACATGTTTTGGAGATGGCCATTTGGAGGTGTTTGCCCAAATCTACACTTGTGTGTGTGTTCAGTGTATACTAAGTCACCTACTTTGTAGGCTTGTATCTTTGACCGGATTAAGAATCATGACATAAGGATTATTCTAGGATGTTATAGGCATGAAATTGAACCTTTGTATCCATTTGCAAATCCTTGTGAAGTTGGATGACAGGTTTTCCAAAGCCATTCTATTTGCAATTTTATTCTGGTTTCCTAAGTGTCAAATGCAGAATTTTGAAATGTCCTAGTTTGAGGTTTTGCAATATGTACCCAGTTGAATGCCTTGAATAATTGAAATTTCCCCTATATTGTAAACTTGGAAGTGAACTTCTTTGAATAGTTTTAGACTTTGATCAATCCATTTGACCACTTTGCCCAATTGATTCTAATCTGATTTCTACATTATTACTATGTTTGAGTTTAAAAGGTATTGAAGAACTGACTTTGCAGATTTGTGTCGATTGATCAATTGATCATCAGAGCAAGTTAATTAAAGATTCATGTTCCCTATATGAAATTGAATCCATGTTTAAAGATTCAGACTGTAAGAGTCTCTTCTGATAGGTTTGTGGAACCAAAATCAAAAGTGTTTTATGCAGATTAATAGTGTTAGGCATAATTGTATTTACAGAACAGTCATCTTCAAAGGATTGAAACTTTTTATCAGATGATGGTTTTGAGTTGTGAATTGTTTTACTATACTCTTTGCATGTAAATGTACTACCTAGATTAGTGGGTAAGTCTTAGAGCATGTTTTGGTATTTTTGCAAAGGTGAATCCGAAGTGGTTTGCATATGTTTTGACAAGTGCATTTGCAGTTTGTGAAAATGGTCAACTTGGGAGATTAAGATATCTCGCTTCAGGAAGCGTCACAAAGATATGTTTTTACAGAGTGTTAGTAAACATGAAAGACTTCATATTTCCTGGAATTGGGAGCTCTGGGAGGCCTTTTGATTAGTTTTTCAAAGTTGACTTCAGAGGCCATCTGTTGTTTGCTGGACCAGTTTGCAAGGGTATAAAGTTTGGTTTTAAAATGATCACCAATTAAGTGATTCATGATCCAATTGCACCAAAGGCTATGTTGGGATAATTTGAGGATGAAAATGGTTTTCAAAAGTAGCAATGCTCGAACTAGCATCATGGTTTATTAAAGTTCAATGATCATCTTATGCGGTTTTGAAGGTAAATTATTATTTTAAATCAATTGTCGATTTAAATAATAATCTATATGAGAACAAAAAGGTGCCTCAGGTGGAATTTTCAAGCATTATAATCTGTGCAATGTATGATTGGAAAAGTTGCTAAAATGTGTAAAAAAAAAGCCTATGCGGCAACAGAAGAGGCCTGTGTATGCAAGAGAGTCTGTGTACTTATTATAAACAAGTTCTATGATATGCAACATAGTAAATGGCATGGTGGATTGTTGGTTGTAATTACTCCTATAGATCTTGACTAGTTTTAATATTGTTCGAGGACTTCCAACATGATGACAAGACCCATGTATGAAATGTGTCCCAAGTAAACACTAGAAGGTTTATAATAGAATTCACACATTAAGAGAAGTTGCGCAGCCAACAATATAAGGTTAGATTTATCATGGTGAATGTTAAATTTTGATTGAGATGTAAAATATGATTAAGGATAAAATGCAAGAGGACTTGCGCAAGGAAAGTATCAGAGAGGCACATGGACTACCAATCATAATGTTTTCAAGAATAAGTTGTGTGCTAAACTATTGGATAAATACCAAGATGTGTGCTAGGCGTTTCAGATCCAAAAGTGTGGAGGCATGGAGAAAGCCATTACAGTGTGGAAGAATGAGGCTGCGCTGAGAAGGGAGGGTGTTGCGTAGAATTAGACAAGTTTAAAGACAACAAGAAGTCTATGCAGGAGACATATGGAGATTCCACACGGGAGATAATGGTTTTAGAAAACTTGAGAACACATTCAAATGCATATTGCCTGATCTTGTGCAGCACCAAGGAGAGGCCCCTGTATTTTTATTAATACTTTGAATGCAGGCTACCTGTGCAAGGCATGTATGAAGAGTTGTTTGCACAAATATACCAAATGGAGCTTACTGCACCAGAGTTAAGGTAAAGAAGAACATTTTTTAAACAAAACTAACAATTGCAAATTTTGCAGGTGCTGTGCATGGGATGAAGAGAATATTGTCTGCACAAGTTTAAGAGAGGACAAAATGTTTAAAAACAATGCAAAATGCAAACAACACAATGTAATAAAGTATGACCCTATGCTTTGAAAACATGGAGTTGGGCCTGCGCAGAAAAATAATGGAGGGGCCCATGCAAGGAGTTTAATTGTTTTAAAACTTAAAACATGTGCAAGGGGTTACGCAATGTCTGCAGGAGCTTGCACAATATCTTAGGTAAATTGGATACTATGTGGACATAGAACTGAGGCTAGCACATTCCATTGTTTTGAAAGGGGACTTGTGTATTATGTCTCAAGGCATGCGCAAGGGATTGGTTGCTGAAAGCATTTCAAGCAAATACAAAATAATGAAATGAAATATGGAGTCTATGCAATTTTGAAGAAGACTCACGCACAACATGAAGGAGATTGATTGTTTTAAAAGGCTAAAAACAATGTAATGTCAAATATAATTCCAAGCAAGAACCCTACACATAATGCAAACAAGAATAAAGGCCAGTAAACATGAAGTAATAAGAAGAAATGCACTTGAAATGATGGAAAAGAGGCTTCTAGGATTCAAAAGGGTAAGAAGCATATATCCCACATGCAATGGGTATTGGTTTTTTATAGTGTTTTTATACTTTGACACTTGCATATTGAAATAAGTAAGCAACCAAGAGGCTCCTTGGCGGGCCCCTTAGTTGGAGGAATGCATGCATGGTGGGCCCCATAATTTTGGGCGCAGTATCCTGAAAGAGCTTTAAAACTTGAGAACTTTAGTCTCACATTGGTGGAAGAGCTTTAAAACTTAAGAACTTTAGTCCCACATTGGTGGTGGGAAGAAAATTTAGAGTGTATAAGAGTAAAAGGCCAAACATAATGAAATGTGAAGCAAACTAGGAGGCTCTCTCCACGCATGTGCAGGTGGCACCTCAAGAAATGTGTTGATGACCAAAGAGGACCAAATTTTGTAGACAGGTGGCATAGATGGATGCTGATGTGGCAGTTGCAGAGTAACTTGTCGCTCAGTTGCAGACTAGAAAATAGCTCATCACGCAATCGCTCAAGGTTGCCGAAATGACACAAAATGCATTCAAGTGAGCAACCAAGCTCGTCGTGCACTCGCGTCGGTTAGGAGTTGACAAAAAGTGCCGCGAGTGAGCAACTTGTTAGGAATAAGGTTTCTCAACCTTGGATAATTCCTATTCTTATTATTTGTTTTGTAAAATGTATTTCTTGCAAATAATGTAATTAAGTCTGAGTGTACATGTCTAGTTGGCATGTTGATGTGTCACTCCACTTGATGTGTCGACATCTTGAATTGTGTGTAAGGAGATCATGGCTGAAACAGTTATGACAGATTCCTATGACACGTAAGAGCTATTTCTAGAAGATTCAATGACGGGTGACGACATGCAATGACATGTGGCAACTGATAAAGTTGAGTACTGTACACTCTTCCACCCTAATACAACTATCTTTGGAAGTTGCCATAAAAAGGAAAGCGCATGATATAAGCATTTTTTAGGGTTGCAGATAGATATAGAAAAAGAGTGTATTGTTGGTATGATTGGGTGCTACTGGATTTTTCTGTGTGTGTCGATTGTCTCCTGAAATAACTTGCATTCCAAGTGTGTTGTAACCGTTGTGTTGAAGATAATACATTGTGCAGGTTTTGGAGTGTTGGGGTTTTTTATCGAAAGGTTTTCCCCAGGGTAAATCATTGTGTCATTCTCTATTTTCTGTATGCATGGTATATGGTTGCAATATCATTGTTAAAGTAGTTAACGAATCTGAAATTGTAAGGATTTAAAAGAATTTTCACAATACTTTCCTTTAGAGATTAGTGTAGGAAGTTGTTTCCGCACCTGAGTTTCCTTACACAACTTAACCACTAGTGGTTAGTCACGCACTCACAGAGATCGGATAGACCCACTCAGATAATGACACTTGGCAGATTCTAGTAAGTTCTAAGATTAAGATATAGAAAATGTAGAACAAGGAAATAAAGTGTAGAATTAATGTGCAAGGGAAAATATTTATGCACGGACTATTGAAAATTACAAGCAGAACATTGCAAAATAAATGATTTTAATGCAGACCATATTTTCAAATGAACGTCACGGGAAGCACCTGGAGGCTAAATATGAAGTGTCATATACCGTTGGAAAGGTCTCAAGATGAGGATTTTATTTTTGCAATCCATTTGGGTGCAGATCAGATCAAATTTTGGCAGTTGAAAAAGAGAGCAATTTCATATATTTTGGGAGGAATTGGCAGGTGTCAGTGACTGAATTTGGTTTTCCAATTCCTATATATCTTCCTTCTTCTCAATTGTACAGTGATGGTGAAATTAATGTTGCTGGGCAACTTTCTGATTCTAAGTCTTGTTTTTTAGTTCTTTGTTGTGTAAATGTATTAAATTAGATGACAATTTAATGAAAAGCACAGGAATCCATGTCCCTATTGGTGATGTCTTTGTGTTTGATCTTGAATTCTTGTGTATTAAGTTGTAAGGCATTTTAATATACTGGTTATAAGGTAGCCGTGAATTCGTGCTTGAGTTTATTTCAAGGAGAGAGTCAATCTTGAATAAAATTTTTGAGAATTCAAGGATTGCACATAAGTCCAATGTCTAGGTATTTGAGTGAAAAAAGTGACTTGTAAGGCATTTCATTCGGGCTCTATGTGTTTGGAGTTAAAGGATTTTCTAGGGATATATGTTTATTTAATTATGTTTCCCAATAGATAAGTCACTAGTCTTTGGTGGTTATGCATGTCTCATCATCAATTCATAGATATCAAATCATTTTACCTTTCTCTTTCAAGAGCTGTGAATGATTGTCAGATCTAGTTTGATGGGCAGGAATCCATCCCATGATTCACTGAAAGAAGTGAATCCTAGAGGTACACCCGCCTGAGCCTTTGAGATCGAAGTGAAGAAGGATTGTTTGATACTTTTTAATTAGTCTTTTCCTTGATGGAATCAGGGAAAATAGCTAATAGAATGGTGACTATACTAGGGAATTAAGAGATGCAATAATCTTGTTGAACCTTTCCTAGAATATCTGGTTTTCTAATTTATAATTCTTTCAATCTCGTTTCAAGTTAGCCTATCTGAGTCACACTAACAGAATGGAGACTGTACTGGGAAATTGTTGAAGTATAATGGTTAGTGAGTGTAGGAGAGTTGTTTCATTACTTTGTCGTGTTAACCCCAGAATCTGGTTGAAAGAAAGTGTCAAGTAATGGAATCTGAAGTTACTTGGAAGTGATTTCATTTGCAGTGATTATAAAAATAATATGTGGCTTTGTTGGTTGGAGAAAACCTAGAAATAAAATATATGTGTCAAATGAATTTTGTTGTTTGAAAATTTTTCTCTACAAGGAGGTGGCGACTCTATGTGAAAAGAACCCAGCTATGAAGAAGGCTCTAGATCTGCCAAATTTCTAGTCAAAGAAATAAGAGCAACAACTGCAATTTCCTTTCAGGTAATCCTCATATTTTCATGTGAAATAAAAGTTCCTTATGAAGTGAAGTAGCACTAAGAAAAGGAAATAATGGTGATAAGTTGAAATGCTTCTCGGTTGTTGAATATATTATGTACACTTTTGAGAAGTATTTTTGTATTTTAATTTCATGCTCATTTGGGAGAGAGCTTAGTCTTTTTGTAAGAGGGCATGAAAATGGTAATTGATGGATCTATTGTTGTTAAGACTATATTTTTAATAGCATGAATAATATGATGTATGAGTCACATATGCTCCCTTACATGACTCCAAGTGCAGCCATGAGTTCCATTCAACCTCAACCTTGTAATTTGAAGATAGGTTTCAATAATAAATTGTATGTGGCTATAAATTTTGAAGGTATTCATGGTTACCCAAATACTTTTCCACCCAAAATCAGAGAAAATTTGCCAAGATTCAGTGGTGGGAGAGATGAGAATGTTGAAAAGCATTGTAGAAAGTTCATGGACTTAATGGAAGATTTTGATATTGAATATGAGGACAACATTATGAGGTTGTTTATTCAGTCTTTGGCAGATGATGCAAGGTATTGGTTCTCTTTCTTGCTGGAATGTTCTATCTCTTCATGGAAAGAGTTGAGATTGTCTTTCTTGGAGCACTTTGTAAAAAGATTATTCCAGTTGTAGTGATAAAGAATTTCATGTAGATACAAATAAAGAAAGGTGAGTTGGTCCCTCATTTCAATCTCAAATTTGCAGAAGTATTGGGCCAGATCCCTATGGAGTTAAGACCAAATGATGTTTTTCATTTGGCTATTTATTTTGGGGCATTTGGTAAAAAGATGAGTTACTTGTTAAGAGATAAGCATCCCAGAACTTTGTATCATGCTTTTGTGACAACAGTAGATATTAAAAAAAATTTAAGGTGTGGAATCATCCCAAGGGGTTTTCCATCTACTAGGGATCATTATCATAATGTATCAAATGCACTAGATAGATGTGGATCAATAAATGAAGATCAATGCCAAGATGTTTTTGTCCCTGCTAATTTTACTAACCATGATTTAAATTGTGGTTAAAAAAATGTGAAAAGTGAAGAGGGGGCTGCAAGTGTCTTATCAGATGATAATTTTGCAGCCTCAAATGATGAAGTCCTATCAAACTTTGCTGATGTTGATAGTGAGGATGTGTATGAGGAATTGGTTGAAGAAGATGATTCATGGTGCGATAATGGCCCTGATTTATTTCAAGATAAGATGATGGTTTATATGAACCCTTGTGAAGAGGATGAAGACTCATCATGTGCTAGAGATGACTGTGAAGATGTTGATTTGTCTAAAATAGAGATGAATCCTTTCATTTCAGCTAACAATGATGATATTATTGATTTTTCAATTTGTATGCTTGCATCCTATGACTTGTCATGTGAAGTTATTGATCCTAAGAACCATGAAAATGGATATGAAATTGTTGATGGTGGGTCAATGTCATATTTGTATGAACCAAATTATGAAATTTTTCAGCAAAGTATCTCCTATGATATGGAGACTAAATCTGATTTTGTATCTGAACCAGAAATGGATCTCAGCTTGTTTGATGTCGACATTAATAATTGCAATATTGTTAATGATATGAAATCAATGTTCTATCAAGAGGAAACTACTAATGCTGAGAATACTTCCTATAATAGTGATTTATATACATGAGAGGTATGCCAAGATGACAATAGGTATAATGAACTACCTACTGATTTATTGGAATCACATTTTGAAGTGTTTTATGTGAAGCTAGGAGAGGTTTCAGATTTTTCATCAGATTATTTGCTTCAGCTAGAGGTATGTTCATTTTTGCAAGAATGGGATCTAAAGAGAATTGATGCATTATGTTTATTAGATGTTGAAATAAATCGACATGGAAATATTAGCTATCTGGCAAAAAGTGAGTCTTTTATTTTTCTAGTTCAGCGTGTTGATGTTTCTCAAGATGTACCAAATCTAAAATTAGAGGTTACAGTTCATAATGATTAAGAAGAATGTTTGTATAATACACACAACTTTGAATGTGAAAATTTTTCCTTTGATATCCAAGCATATGCTGAGGTAAGTCATCATGATTCTAGTTGTGAAGTTGTGCTAGAATGTTTTAAATTTTGAATGCAGTCAGTTGAGTATTTATTTAAGCATGTTAAGGAGATTGATAATGAAGAATATCATATTGCATATGAATGTTCACCATGATTTGAGCATGAAGAGTATGTTTCAAATTATGTATCTTTTCAGAAAATACAAAATTTTTTTATGCAACAAGATGATAGGAGTAATGATGGTAAAGAGTATGATAGTGGCATGAGTGATGCAAGTTTGTTTCAGAATGATCGATTGATTGGAAACAAGTTTTACAGAATGATCATACTGCTGAATGATGAGAATCATAAATTTGACAGAGCTAAATGATGATTTCAATTTTGTGGCTATAGGTCATTTGTGAATAATGTTCATGGTGTACAGTTGCTTTGCTTACAGTTGTGTGGTGTTTGGTTTTAAATAAAGAGCCCAGTTTTAAAGAGAAGAAAGAGGAAGTCTAATTTATTTTGTGAATGGTCTATTGTACCAAGAGATTCTAAATTCTCTGCATGCCCACATGAGGCACACATTACTAGATAGATCTACTGTTAGTACTGTCAAATTTTGGAGAAATTTGGAGTGACTAAGTAAAAATTTCTCTAAGGCAAGGTGAATACCCCAAAAAAAACTTGTGGATAAGGCCTACTTTGAAAGCTTGTTAAAAGAGGCCTAATGTTTTTAGGAGAAACCACTTGGGACATGTGTTCCTCACCTTTCATTAAGAAAATATAATAGGTTCCAGCTCTTAGATTTTAATTTTGACATGTTTTGGAGATGGCCATTTGGAGGTGTTTGCCCAAATCTGCACTTGTGTGTGTGTTTAATGTATACTAAGTGACCATATTAAGACTCATGACATAAGGATTATTACATGATGTTATAGGCATGAAAGTGAACCTTTGTACCCATTTGTAGATCCCTGTGAAGTCGGATGACAGGCTTTCCAAAGCCATTCTATTTGTAATTTTATTATGGTTAATTTCATGAGTGTCAAATGCAGAATTCTGAAATGTCCTACTTTGAAGTTTTGCAATATGCACCCAGTTGAATTTCTTGAATAATTGAAAGCTCCCCTATATTTTAAACCTAGAATTGAACTTCTCTGAAGAGTTTCAGACTTTGGTCAATCCATTTGACCACTTTTCCCAGTTGATTCTAAATCTGATTTCTGCATTATTATTGTGTTTGAGTTTAAAAGGTTTTGAAGAGCTGACTTTGTGTAGATTGATCAGTTGATCATCAGAGAAATTTAATTGAAGATTCATGTTATCTATATGAAAGTGAATCCATGTTTAAAGATTCAGACTATAAGAGTCTCTTCTGATAGGTTTGTGGAACCAAAATCAAAAGTATTTTATGCAGATTAATAGTGTTAGCCAGAATTGCATTTACTGAACAGTCATCTTCAAAGGATTGAAAATTTTTATCAGATGATGGTTTTGAGTTGTGAATTGTTTTACTATACTCTTTGAATGTAAATGTACTACCTAGATTAGTGGGTAAGTCTCAAAGTATGTTTTGGTATTTTTGCAAAGGTGAATCCGAAGTGGTTTGCATATGTTTTGACAAGTGCATTTGAAGTTTGTGAAAATGTTCAACTTGAGAGATTAAGATATCTCGCCCCTGTAAGCGTCATGAAGATATGTTTTTATAGAGTGTTAGTAAACATGAAAGACTTCATATTTCCTAGATTTGAGAGCTCTAGGAGTCCTTTTGATCAGTTTTTCAAAGTTGACTTCAGAGATCATTTGTTTTTTGCAGGACCAGTTTGCAAGGGTATACAATTTGGTTTTAAAATGATCACCGATTAAGCTATTCATGATCCAATTGCACCAAAGGCTATGTTGGGATAATTTAAGGATTAAAATAGTTTTCAGAAGTAGCAATGCTCGAACTAGCATCTCAGGGATGCAACATGATTTATTAAAGTTCAATAATCATCTTATGTGGTTTTAAAGGTACATTATTATTTTATATCAATTGTCAATTTAAATAATAATCTATGTGAGAACATAAGGTGCCTCAAGTGGTATTTCCAAGCATTATAGTTTGTGCAATGTATGATTAGAAAACTTGTGAAATGTGTAAAAGGAAAGCCTGTGCGGCAATAGAAGAGGCCTGTGTATGCAAGAGAGTCTGCACACTTATTATAAACAAGTTCTATGATATGAAACACAGTAAGTGGCATGGTGGATTGTTGGTTGTAAGTACTCCTATAGATCTTGACTGGTTTTAATATTGCTCAAGGACTTCCAACATAATGACAAGACCCATGTATGAAATGTGTCCCAAGTAAACACTAGAAGGTTTATAATAGTTTTTGTGCACATTAAGAGAATTTGCGCAACCAACATTATAAGGTTAGATTTATCATGGTGAATGTCAAATTTTTATTGAGATGTAAAATATGATTAAGGTTAAAATGCAAGAGGACTTGCGCAAGGCAAGTATCAGAGAGGCACGTGGACTACCAATCATAATTTTTTTAAGAATAAGTTGTGTGCTAAACTGTTGGATAAATACCAAGACGTGTGTTGGGCGTTTCAGATCCAGAAGTGTGGAGGCATAGACAAAGCCAGTGCAGTGTGGAAGAATGAGGCTACGCTGAGAAGGGAGGGTACTACGTAGAGTTAGACAAGTTAAAATACAACAAGAAGTTTACGCAGGAGGCACATGGAGAGTCCACGCAGGAGATAGTGGTTTTAAAAAAATTGAGACCACATTCAAATGCATATTGCTTGAGCTTGTACAACACCAAGGAGAGGCCCCTGCATTTTTATTAATACTTTGAATGCATGTTGCTTGTGCAAGACATGAATGAAGATTTGTTTACGCAAATATACCAAATGGAGCTTACTGCGTTGGAGTTAAGGTAAAGAAGAAATTTTTTTAAACAAAACTAACAATTGAAAATTTTGTAGGTGTTGCGTGTGGGATGAAGAGAATATTGTCTACGCAAGTTTAAGAGAGGAAAAAATGCAAAATGCAATCAGCGTAGTGTAACAAAGTATGACCCCATGCTTTGAAAACATGGAGTTGGGCCCACACAGCAAAATAATGAAGGAGCCCATGCAAGGAGTTTAATTGTTTTAAAACTTAAAATAGGTTCAAGGGGTTACACAGTGTCTGTAGGAGCTTGTGCAATATCTTAGGTAAATTGGATACTATGTGGACATAGAACAAAGGCCAGCGCATTCCATTTTTTTGAAAGGGGACTTGTGTATTATGTCTCAAGGCATATGCAAGGGATTGGTTGCTAAAAGTATTTCAAGAAAATACAAAATAGTAAAATGCAGTATGGAGTCTATGCAATTTTGAAGAAGATTCATGCCAGTAAACATGAAGTAATAAGAAGGGATGCACTTAGAATGATGGAAAAGAGGTTGTCAGGCTTCAAAATGATAAAAATCATATATCTCACATGCAACATGTAATGGTTTTTTATAGTGTTTTTATACTCTAATGCTTATATATTGAAATAAGTAAGCAACCAAGAGGCTCCTTGGCGGGCCCCTTGGTTGGAGGAATGCATGCGTGGTGGTCCCCATAATTTTTGGTGTAGTATTCTAAAAGAGCTTTAGAACTTGAGAACTTTAGTCCCACATTGGTGGTGGGAAGAAAATTTAGAGTGTTTAAGAGAAAAAGGCCAAACATAATGAAATGTGAAGTAGATCAGAAGGAGGCTCTCTCCATGCACGCGTGGGTTGTGCCTCAAGAAATGTGTCGATGTCCAAAGAGGACCAAATTTTGTAGACAGGTGGCATACATGGATGTTGATGTGGTAGTCGCGGAGCATCTCGTTGCTCAGTTGCAGACTAGAAAATGGCTCGTCGCGTAGTCGCTCAGGGTTGCTGAGATGATAGAAAATGCTCGTGAATGAGCGACCGAGCTCATCTGCACTTGCGATGGTTAGAAGGAGTTGACAAAAAGTGTCATGAGTGAGTGACTTAACCACTAGCGGTTAGTCGTGTACTTGTGAAGGTCAGACAAAGCCACTCATATAGTGACCTGGTAAGTGTTAGGATTAAGATGCAGAAAATGTAGAATAAGGAAATAAAGTGCAAAATTAATGTGCAAGGGCAAATATTTATGCACAGACTATTGAAAATTACAAGCAGAACATTGCAAAATAAATTATTTTAATGCAGACCAGATTTTCAAATGAACATCACTAGCAGTTCCTGGAGGCTAAATATGAAGTGTTATATACCGTTGGAAAGGTCTCGAGATAAGGATTTTACTTTTGCAATCCATTTGGATGCAGATCAGATCAAATTTTGGCAGTTGAAGAAGAGAGAAGTTTCAGATATTTTGGGAGGAATTAACAGGTGTCAGTGATTGAATTTGGTTTTCCAAATCCTTTATATCTTCCTTCTTCTCAATTGTACAGTGATGGTGAAATTAATGTTGCTGGGAAGCTTTCTGATTCTGAGTCTTGTTTTTGAGTTTTTTGTTGTGTAAATGTATTGAATCATATAGAAATTTAATGAAAAGCACTAGAATCCCTATCCCTATTGGTGATGTCTTTTTGTTTGATCTTGAATTCTCGTGTATTAAGTTGTAAGGCATTTTAATATACTGGTTATAAGGTAGCTATGAATTCGTGTTTGAGTTTCTTTCAAGGAGAGAGTCAATCTTGAATACAAGTTCTAACAATTCAAGGATTGCACATGAATCTGATGTATAGGTATTGGAGTGAAAAGAGTGACTTGTAAGGCATTTCATTTAGTTTTTGTGTGTTTGGAGTTAGAGGGTTTTCTGGGGATATATGTTTATTTGATTTTGTTACCCAATAGATAAGGCACTGGTATGTGCTGGTTATGCATGTCTCATCATCAATTCATAAATATCAAATCATTTTACTTTTCTTTTTTAAGAGTTGTGAATGATTTTCAGATCTAGTTTGATGGGTAGGAATCCATCCCATGATTCACTGAAAGAATTGAATCCAATAAGTACACCCGCCTGAGCCTTTGAGCTCGAAGTGAAGAAGGATTGTTTGATCCTTGTTAATTAGTCTTTTCCTTGATAGAATCAGGAAAAATAACTAACAATGGGTTTGACCAAGGTAAACCCCTTTCCAAAACCTTTTCCCCATTTTTCTATGTATAGGAGCAGGTGGCGTAACCATCGAGACTTGATTCAGAAAGTGCAGGATCTGCAGAATCGATTGTGAATTTTTTGGGAAAAACTCTTGGGTACAAAATGCCCTAGGCTTTCTATTCTCAGGAATAAAATGCCCAAGGTATTTTGTTCTTGGAAAATCCTCTTCAAATTTAAATCTCAGGTTGGTACACTTCTCATATTCCCATTTCAAGTAATTATAGCTTCCTATTTGTTTTCTATCAGTCTCTATTTACAAAAACTGCCTATATTTGCTTATTTAGTCTTTTATCTTGCATTATTCATTTATTTTATCTATTTCATTCTTAATCACAATCAACAAAGGAATTCATTGTTCCACTTGGAACTTGAAACTAACTTTGAGCCTAGTGGAGCATCTTCCTTTCAAATTTTGCATTAAGAAAAGGTGGATATCCCTTGCATTTCAATTAACTCGCCTTGAAATAAGTAGAGGAAGATTAACATTTGGATCCAAATTTGACTGTCGAGGGAATGTCAGAATCAAATATAATTTTGGATCTGGGAACTTGATGCTTGTAACTATCCACTATGCATTTTTTAGCCAAAAAGTGCAGGTTTATATCAATTTTTTAGGACTATGTCAAGATCTCGACTTAGTTCCAGTAGCTCCAAATCTAATGAAATGTTTTGAGGGCCTACAACTGTCTTTGTGACTTCGAGATCCATATTCGTAACTCCAGAACTTGTTCCTACACACAGAAAGAAGGGGGAGAAGTTTGAGGGGAGGGATTTGCCTCAAACAAATGCCTATTAAGGAATCACCATTGAAATGAAATAAATGAAATGGAAAGAGTGTTGTTATGTAGCAAAGATTAGATCTAAATAATGGAGTATATCATACTATGTAGATGAAATTATCTCTTAGAATGTGATCAAGTATGTTGATGTAATAACTTGTATTAAACACAAAAACCAAAAACAAATCATGTAAGACAAAATGCCACGTAGTAGATGTTATATTTCACCACAATGTTGGATTATGGAAGAAAGATATGAAGAAGATTTGGTTGATGAATGTAGATCTCCTTCCTTGATTTCAGAATCCTTTACTTGGCCTCTAATGGGGAAAATAATCTAGATCTATATAATGAAATTCCTTGATTGCTTGAGTGGAATGGAGACTTGAAATTCTTAATGGCTTCCTTGCATTTGAATGCTTGATTTGCTTGGATGCCTTAACCACTGGATGCTTTATTTACACTTGAATATATTGAATGCACAATGAATAATAGCTTTCTTCTTAATCATGAGTTGTAATTTTGGATTGTATTTTGTAGATTGTAAAAATGAGAGGATTGGATGCTTTTTTTATATATTTCGGGGCCCAAATTTCATCAAGGCTGGTAGCAATTTCATACCTTAGAAGAAAATCCCTCCATTAGGCTTCGGGCCAAATTTAAGCTCAAAAACCTAGGATGAAGTCAAGATGTTGACTTGGTCTAGGAAAATTCACCTCAAAATGTTTTGAAATGTCAAGGAAAGTGATAAGGAGTGGTGGTAAAAATCACAGCCAGCCAGGAGATCAGAACATATCCAAAAATCCAAAAATAAATGCATAGGTCCTAGGTGGAAAATGAATTATATGATTAGATGGAAAAATGAAAAATAATGCATATAAGTTAGATCCCACCTTGAGTTTAAGCAAGATTTAAGGAGGAGGACACATATTTGAATTAAGTATGCATTCAAGTGTAATATGAGGTCCTAACATGGGAAACACACTAAATAAGGCACAAAATGGTCCCAAAATGAGCACAATTCATGTGCTTAATTTATAGGATGATATTGTTGGATGATGTTGGAATTGGCTACTATTGATGTTGCTGGCAGTCATGTTTTGTCACTGATGTCAACATATGTTTATGTGGAGGAAGTACATACTAGTTATGATGAATGACAGAAGTGTACGGGTACTGTACGGATGAATTAGAATGAGCGAAGATGAGGATATGTAGAAGGATGTATGATAATATTATTTCTAAGGTCACTTGGCTTAATATTTCATATTGGATGAGTTATAGATGTTTTGGTGAAAACTAGTTTCTGGACTGTGACAGTGATGATTGACAGACTGAGTCTCTGTGTTTAGAGTATATCTTATAGGCGATGATGATTCAGGTTATGTGAGCTTAAGGGATGATAAAAGACATGTTCAGGAATGTTTTTTATGGGTTTCAAGTTGTATGATTATTTATGACATCATTTGTGGCATGTATTCTGGAGGAGACCTATTTAGGGCCGACTTCAAAGATGTAGCATGTATTGTGGATTGTGAGAGTGGATTACGGATCTTGGATTATATCTAATGTATTTTAATTGATGTATACTTGTTATAGGTACCATGTGTATCTTAGTAAGGGGTTAAACAGTTATTTGTATATTCGGAAAGCTTAATTGGCCAACCTAATCAATTATTTTAATAGGGTATATATGAGAGATCTTTTCTTTTTAAAGATGTGTGTGTATGTATGAAGAGACAAAGAAGTGTGGAAGTTGCGAGCTTGATTGTTTGCTAGATGTAGAGTAGAGGCTATGTTTATTGTACTTCATTGGAACTAACCAAGCAAAGACAGTTGCTATCAGATAGTTCACTGAATTGTACATTTTCTATATACATTTATGTTTCAGACTATAAGTTCTTGAGGGTGGCATTAACCTTCTTTAGGCAGTGAGCCCACCATTGTTCTTGACTCCTTAAAGGGTTTGTCCTTTAACATGGACTGTGTACTGTAATGTTGTAATAAGCTCCTAACAGGGCTAAATATTTTAACAAGGATACTATACTCTCAATAGATTATTTGTGGGTGTTGATTCCCACTGGGGTTTTACCTTTAACAAGGTTTCCTCAACAACAAAGGATTATGTTATTGTGTTGACACTTACTATGTTATCATTTGATGCACGTTTTGTTTATAAATTTTAATGTTTAATAATCTGTCTGACAACTAATTCACCCCCCTTTCAGTTGTGTTGGTGGACTGTTATTCCTAACAGATACAACTTTAGAAAAAAAAATTAAAATGACATGTTTAGGTCAAATTATGCTTGTCTTACACAAGGGGTTTTAAAAACCACAATTAGGCACAATACAAAATTAATAAAAAATATTTTAAAAAAATTGCAATTTTTTTTTGTCATTAATCTTGACTGTGTTACATACCATTTCCCAAAAGGATTCAGAGAAATAATTTCATTTAGGTCAAATTATGCTTGTCATACATGAGCATAGTATTGTCTTGAAAAAGTGACTATTAAAATGTGGTTTTCAGTAACACTTATTGAAAATTGATTTGTATCATCTAGGTATTCAAATAAATTACATATTTGGAAATCAGACTTCGACTACTAAAATTCCTACTACTGGGTTTTTTTTGTAAGTGCTTCAAAATTTTAGGTCAAACAAGGCAAATTTTTAAAAAAATAGAAAAAGTTGTTCCACTTTCTAGCCAAAAAGTGGACTAACCTTCTTAATAGTACCTACAAAGAGATTGGTGAAGGTGAAGACATCCTATTAAGAGAGAAGATGAGAAAGGTTTAAATTCTATTACAAATTGAAAAGGATGAATCTAATATCTTTTTACTAATTTATTATATAGAGTATAGAGAATAATGAGTTTATAAATGGAAATATGTACTAGAAGGCAAAAAAATGGAACACTATGTTGTAACTGAGATTGATGATGAAAAACATGTTTCCATGGTAATGGAGCTAATTCATGGCATTCATTTTGAAGAAGAGAAAGTGGATACTTATGACTTCTCAAAGTTCAATAATGCATCTTGACAGGACATGGATTATGAAGGATAATGAAAAAAGAAGAGATATAAAGATACAAACTAAGGAAAATAATAATATTCAAGAAAGAATGGTGGAATCAAAATTAGCGTATGGTTTTTAAATATTCATGATATTCTCTCATAAAATATTTACTTTTACCTTGGGTGTCTAAAGCAAGAACATCCACACATGTAGAGCAATATTGCATCAACCAAAACTATTGTTATTTTATTTTTTTGTTAGTTCAAGTGAATAAAAATGAATGAAAGGATCAATAACCATCCACATACCTTGGAAAGTGTTCAATAGGACATAAGGATTTGAAATAAATTAATATTTATGGCTTTTGTCTAAAGGCAAATGTAATATAATGAGAATACCCACATTGATGCCCTAATTCAAAAGGTGAAGAGTCGTGATAAGGTAGAGTAAAAAGAATACCTTTATAGGTGCTCATTTTGATAATTTCAACAATCATCTCCGTAGGCTCCTTTGAGAAAATTTCTAGGTACTTATATGGGCTATGTGTTGCATTTCTTGATTTCCATGCATTTTCCTCCAATCGGGTGCATAGGATTTCCAAGAAGTATGAGAGTGTTATATAAAGGAGAAGTGGACTACTAGTTAGGCTTTTAGAGTTGATTCCTTCAATACAAATCTTAAAAAGAAAACCTAGTATCTCTAACATACATATTTCAAGTAGTTAAGTCGCAGAACAAATTCCTACATTAATCTAGAGAGAGTGTTGTGTAAGAAATTTATTAGATCTTTACATTAGTTGTAAAAAATTAACAAAAATAAACATAAATAATAACATATATTATTCAAAGCCTATCAAATATATTATTCAAAAGATAATAACATATTACAATATACTTGCAGAGCAAGCTTCTCATAAGAGTATTACCAATGTAGATCTAGAGCAACTCAATAGCTATTGGAATCTCAAAATAAATCACAACGTCTCTCACTCACCTAATATATATGAGATGAAAAACATGAAACCCTCAATTGGTATTACAAAAGGATGGGCTAAAACCATCCATAAAAGACATGCAAACTATCCACCATTGGACCTATGACCCAATGATAAATGACTAGGATTTACAATGACAAATTATACATTAAATTTTGTTTTGAGGTTACAGGCTCCAAAAACCCCTGTTAGGGTGTGCTACCCGCTAGATATCTTGCTAATTATAGGACCGAGGATGGAAAGGGGGGAACCTTTTGCAACCCCAAGTTAAGGGTGATGTACCCAAACCCCAAATCAATAACACCCTTTTAATTTTTGCAAGATTGAGACACCATTTTACCAACACATATTTTTAAAGCCAAATTGGCTAATACTTTGCAAAGTTTGGAATATTATGTTTCTCTATTTCTTTTGAGAAATAAGAAGAAACTATTCTTCTCTTGAATTTTCTATATTGTTGTTGTGTTGTTTATGTTTGGTAGAGTATCCCTTCATTAGATCGCAACCCCTAGGTTAAAGGATTTTGTGATACATGAGAAGTCACATAATTTGAAAAGTAATTAGGACCAATATTGAAGTTTGTACATAAACTCAAAGTATAAACACTAAAGTGCATAAGTCAATATATTGTGGGATACAAGGAATTCATAAAAGTAGGAACTATGAACCAACTTGTTCCAAATCATCACTAATAATTGATAGCTCTGATATCATTTTTTTGGGGGAACTATAGTACGTAGGAGACTTAGGAATTGAAACCATGTTGCAATTCCATGTGCAAATCTAAAGTTCACAATGCTAAAATGTTTTTTATTCATTACCATAGTCAAGTATATAAAAGCTTTCCTTTATCACAAATTTTGGGTTGGAATTTGGACTGCAAAATTAAAGGTTTTGAGTCATCGTTAAGGTCCAAATCTTGTAACTATAGGATTCCATGATACATTGTAGGTCACAAAATTTGAAAAGAACTAAGACTAAATACCAAGTTCATGTGAAGACCTAAGATTTAAATGATCGATTCCCTAGTTAATGTATGTGAAATACAAAGGGATTAAGAACTAAATGGTTTGAATTCCTCACAAAGATTTGATACTCATGAGAGATAGTTGTATTTTTTATGAGTATGGAGGCTGAATACGACTCAAGACTTCAAATGATGTTCCACGTCTATGCATAGATCCAAGAAAGAATGGTGGGAGACATCCATGTGAACTCCATACTTTGGCATCAATTCTCTAATACCAAGTCCTCGTTACACCCCTCTTCTTAAAGATTATGATTTTATCATTCCCCTAGATTTTTTACTCCAACCTCACCATAATTTCTCTCCAAAAGTTTCAAAGCCAAAAGCACCCCTATCCCTCAAGAGAAAGGAAAAAAACCATGTTGATAGGGGGAGTTTTTTGTTGATATTGCAATACTGATGTTGCGGAGTTGACGATGCTATTGTTGTGTTACAATATTTTTTGTTGATGTTGCAATTATGTCGTTGCAGAGTTAATTTTTATTCTTGTAGTATTGAAGTTTCAAAGTTGATGGTGTTGTTGTTGTTATAGTATTTTGTATGGTTGTATTTGATGATAAATTATTGATGTTGCTGATATTATTTTATAGTTGTTGATCTAACAATATGGTTGTCATTGATGGAAACATACTTCTTTAGTGGTTGGTATTTCTCTTAGTATCATCTATTATGTTGATGTGGTTTTGAGGTTCTACTAGTCCAGAAGCTGGTGCTTCAGAAAATGTGTTCTGATGGTGTATTCTATGATGTTCATGTTTGGAAATGGTCCAAAATTCTCTACTATTCCAGATATGGTTTGTGGAAGTATGGTTTCATTTCTTTTCTATTTTGGTTGTGTTAATGTTGTCCATATGAATAATTGCTATCATGTTTTTCTTATTGGGCTCCAGTCATTATGACATTTATGTAACATGTTATTTGGTCGAGGAAGTGTGCATGGTGTGGTCCACTTTTCATTCCTCCCCACCATGAGAATGTTTACTCTAGACCTATTTCAAAAATATGTTGGTTGACTTGGTAATTTTAATATAGTATAAGTAATAAGATGTTTTTGATGGAATAGAAAGGAAGTGGTTGAGCAGAAGATCCATCAAATACAATGCGAAGGTTTGGAGAAAGTGTGAAGTTGGGTTGTGAGCAGAGTGTGTGTGGTATTTTTGTCTAGACATTAGAGGAAGTGAGCCAAAGGTTTCTTCCAAAAATTGTACTTCAGTGGTGTGTTTTCTCTTACCTCTTTTTTTCTCAAGGTAGTGATCCCACTTTTAGTGAGTATTCTGGTAGTGATCCTTTATAGGTAGTGAGCCTACTCACACTGATCCACTATTTGCAAAAATCACCTTGTCCAATGTTTTTATTCATGAGAATTAGCTTCTTTGTGGTTTTCCCATCTAGGGTTTTCCATGTAAAAATCTAGTGTTCATAGTGTATGATTCTTGTGTGTGCTCTTTCATGTTTACATCTAATTTTGCTAAGTGAACAAATTATTAATCAATTGATTCAAGATCTATGAAAATTAATATAAAATTTAATTGGAAATTGATTCACTCCCTTTCAGTTACTTAGGATATTCTATAATTGGTATCAGATATGTACTTCCTAGATAGTGAGTCTAACCATTCAGGGAGATCCGATGGCGGATAATTTGGCCATTCCTACTTTTGATGGATCCAATTATGGCTTCTAGAAAGTGAAGAAGAGGAGATAGTTGATTTCTTAAGTTACAAGTCTTGGAAAGCTATGGAGAACAAATATATAATACCAAAAAATGGACCTACTACTTCAGATGATATTGATGCCTATGAAGAAAATAAAAGAGCAAGGTATGCTATTTTTAGTGCATTGTCTAAAACTAAATTAGAAAAGGCAATTGTATTAAAGACTACTTATGAAGTTTGGGGAAAAATGAAAAATATTTATGAAGGAAATGATAGAGTTAAACTAGCTAACATATAGATTGCTAAAGGTAGATATGAGAACTTAAGGATGGAAGAAGGAGAAGATATAGAAAGATACTTTAAGAAAATTGATGATGATGTGAATGAGATCATAAATCTTGGCAATGTTCTAGATGATAAGGATGCGATAGAAACAATTTTGATAACTTTACTGAAAAGCTACAATGACAAGGTCTCAATAATTGAAGAAACTTATGATCCAATAAATTTCACTAGAGATCAACTATTTGGCACTATGATTGCTTTTGAAATGAGAAAATTTAGAAAAGACAAACCTAGATCTGAGATTGCATTCAGAATGACAGTGGTTGATGAAGATCCATACGATGAAGCATAGATTAAGAAAAAGCAAAATGAGTAAGGATGGTAAAGAAAGGAACCAATAAGTATAAATGTGTCTTATCTCTTAAATGTTTTAGGTGTGGAAAGGTTAGTCATATTGATACTAGATGTCTGGACAAAGGAACAAGACCAAAACTAAAATTTAATAAGTATACATATTATGTGAATAAAAATGATAGCATCTCAGGTGATGAGTCAAAAGAAGGTGACTATTTGTTTTATGTTGAAGAAGTTACACCTGAACCTAAAGTTTGTAATGTGACATCTCCAGAAAGTAATACTGAAATTTATGATGCATTATATGATGAAAACAATAATAATAAATTATTAATTAATAGGTGTTTCTCTAATCATATGACTGGTGACATAAGTAAGTTTGTGGAACTTAAAAAATATGCTGGTGGATATGTTATATTTGGAGATGATAATATTGCACAAATTGCTGGAATAGGTCCTACTACTTTTGATGGGATACATAACACTAACAATGTGTACTATATAAAAGGATTTCATCATAACCTCTTAAGTGTTGGATATATGTACAAAAATAGATACAATTTTATCTTTTTAGATAATGGTTGTGTTCTTTGGAAGGAATCCGGAAATGTTATTGCTGCAAGTAAACAAACTAGAAGAAATATCTATTTTCTAGATGTTGTTAGAATGAATTACATGTTATAAAAAACTAATGAAAGTTGGCCATGCTATATAAGGATGTGTCACACCTATTTTGATAATTTAATGAAGATTAGTTTGACGAGGGCAGTAAGAGATCTAATAAGATTAACTGAACTAGATAATACTGTTTGTAGAAAATATGAAGAGGGATAATACACAAAGGAAACTCTTAGAAGAAGAGAACTATCAGCTAATGAACCATCATATTTAATATACAAAGACTTATGTGGTCCAACCAGAATAAGGGTGTATAGGGTGAAAGGTATTTTATGCTCTTAATTAATCATCATTCTAGAATGACTTGGGTTACATTCAAGTTAGTCAAAGTTAGAGTTGGAAATGAAGCTAATAGAAAAATCAAATACTTGAAATCTGAAAAAGGAGGAAAATTTGTTAGCAATGGATTTATCATTTTTTGTGAGATACATGGGATTAGAAAACTGTTATTGGCTTCTAGGACACTACAGTAGAATGATGTTATGGATAAATTTGACCAGACTATACAAATAAAGTATGAATGTGACATGTCCTAAAAAATTTAGACCATTGAAGATAAGAATAAGGGAATCATTCTTGTTGAAATTTAACCTAAGACAGTTTAGGAAGCTTATTGTAGTCAGAGCTAGATGAAGGCAATGGAAGATGAGTTGGAACAAAATGAGAAAAAAATGATTTGGGAACTTGTTCCCAGATCAAAAGATAAAGAAATTATTGAAACCAAGTGGGTGTTCTAAAATAAAATGGACAAGGATGGACATATTGTGAGAATCAAGGAAAGATTGATCTACAAAGGCTACACTTAGATTGAGGGAATTAATTTTGAAGAAATCTTTTTATTTTTTATTTTTTATCGGTAATAACTTTTTTTATTGATAAAGAGTGAAGATTTACATCATAGCCACTGTTATGGAAAATAGAATCTCAGACCATTCATGACAACAAAACCCCCCAAAAATATACATAAAGATAAACTAAAATATTGTAACCCCTAGAGCTCTCCACATATAGTTAGAGTAATCATATTTTATGCTTATTGATTAAATCATGTTGATTTAATTAGTTAAGTTGTTTATTACTCTTTATTTCTTAAGCTATCTCTTAGGCACACATTATAATTAATATTTATATTAATTATTAATGTGCAACCTATCTTTTTTAGCCTTTAGGGTTTTGTTCACCTTATTAGGTTGAACTTTGTAATTATTATTTTCATAACTTGGAATACATTTTTGCTCTGCTGGTTTGGAGTACTTTTGAGTTTCTATTTTTTCCTCCTTTCTACTTCTTCCTTGTAAGATGTATTTGCATGCAGGTGTTCTTCAGGTTCTATATATTTGTATTTCTCAAATCCTACATGGTATCAAAACTAGACTGTTGCTGCCTGTTTTGGTGTTTTTTGAAGTTGTGATTCGAAGGGGAAAAGTTTAGTTTTTTTAGATTTTTTATCTTGAATCTAGTGGTGAAGTCTTTTTTGGTGCACTTTTGATGCAGGAGCATCCCAGGGTAGTTGGCTCTCCTGCATGTTTGGGAGATTTGATGGAGTTGTGTGGACTTATTTTCATGTGTGAGGGATTTGGTAGAGTTGTGTGGACCTACTTGGATCTTGGGTAATTGGTTTTGAGGTATTTAATGGAACTTGGCATGGTCTTGGTTGCTTGGCATGGACTGGGAGGAGCTCGACCTTGCTTAGGAATTTGGTTCCTATTATAGGCTGTATAAGTAATTTTCTACAAAGAGTTAGAGGATGAAAATTTTAGGGATTGAAGAGGGCCTAGATTTCTACCTACAGTTCAAAGCACGAGTCCTAATTCATCTAGAGCTAGGAGATATCACAATTTTACTAATACATCAATTTTGGGCATTTAATTGTTGTTGTTGGCCGACTTGTGGCATTTAATTTATGTGTTTGTATTTAATTTATGTTCACGGCCGACCTATGGCTTAGATTGGTATAAGTAGGGGTTGTGGGGGAAGTCTTTAGTCATTATTCATTCATCCTAGAGAAGAGGAAGAGGTAGAGGAGCGAGTTTTGAGAAGAGCTAGTGGCTGCGGCT
>MU224792.1:265315-277052 GCA_018584345.1 Thuja plicata | reverse complement strand
CTGATGGTAGCATAATCTGAGGGCTATTATGTTACTAATCACACTCTTCTTAGTTAGAAGGCAATAGGTCGATATTAGTTGGTTTTACATGCTTATCTAACCTTTTTGAGCTAATGCAATGATCTATCGAGGTGTTGTGTCTTTCTTATCAGGTACAAAATATACACACATTTATGGCACCCATCGTGGGGCAAGATTTCCAACTTGGCCTCATTTTATAATACTTTTTCACTGATTTGCATGTCTAGAATTCTGACATAGGATCATTTTTGACCATTCTGGATCGCATCTGGGATATGCCCTCGCACCGCAGAAAACTAGGCTCGCATCCGAGATTTCCCAGGTCATTTTCAGCTTTGGCTCACATCTGGTAAGCATGGGATCGCATCTAGTAAGGAAGCTCGCATATAGTATGCTACATCGCATTCAGTTGAAGTTTAAGATTGCATCTGGTTAGAAAGTTTGTGCATTTCGCTTGCCTAACTCTAACATTTCAACAAGTTGCATTTTTGGTGTTTTGCATCTTAACAAGTGTTTGCAGGTTGTTTTTGGAGGTTTTCATGGGAGTTGAACTAAACAGATACTAACTCAGTTTTACAAGTTGCCAACCCCCCATCTTGACTTCTATTTTCCTTGTTTTCCAAATTAAGATACATATTCCAATCTATCACTAAACTGACTAGAGGATTATGCTCTTTTCCTTTTTAAGGAAAATCAGAAACTCATACATCAGTTTATGGATTGAACAGAATTTGGAGTTAACTGAACAAGCAAATGCATCGTCTAATTCAATTTGGAAGAGTAAATGAACAACACAAATCATTAAATATGTGGGATCAAAGAACAAGTTCAATCGTATAATTTCTTTTTGGATTAATAATTGAACAAGAAACTCACTAAATTTTGTGGTTAATTGAACAAGGCAACTTTCCTTTTCAAGCATCCCATTTTTCTTAAATAGGAACAAACTAAATCAAACTCAACATAGCTTGAAGGAATGAACTTTGTTTTACGTATTTTGGGAGAAAACGGTTTAGATTAGGAGAGTATGCTCTTCTTCTTCAGAAGAATCAGAAATCTAGACATCCAAAGCTCACCAATCCTGGTTACATACATTTAAACAGTACAGGGCCTACCAGTTGAGGAAAAAATCTCCTGGGAACGACCCAAGTGAGGACAGGTTTTACGCCAACCCTTCCAACTCACTATAAATAGTTGCTTCCTCGTAGGCTAAAGCCTCAGAAGACAGAACTGGTTTTGTTCTTGGAATTTTTACATCATTCCTTGAACATATTTGGGTATATGTAGAGCAGAGCCTCTTGAATCTTTCTTGCGAGACTACATGTATTTAGGTACTCATAGGGCTATACACCTAAATTTTTCCTTGTGTAATTCTATAGGGGACAGTTTTGAATGGATTACCCAATAATCTACAACAACTTCAACTGAAATAATTCACGATTCATCCCTGAAAGGGTGATAATCTTTGTGCAAGGAAAAAAGTAATTTCCCCAAGACACTCATCATATTGTGCCCTCACTTGCATTTAGAGTCGTCTAATATAGCATCATGACTGGAGCCATTACATGCTTGGTGATGGCTATATTCTGATTAACATTTGAGTGTGTACTTGAGTTAACAAGCAAAGATTTTCATCCTCCACCTAGAGAATAGGAAAATATGAGTGTTTGTTTCACCCTCCTAACAATGCAAAACTATTTGATGTGTTCAAAAGATCATTAAAAAGATAATCTCCTCAAAACAATCAACAAATTCCAAACCCTGGAGTATAAGTGTTTTTCACATACTACGACACCTCCTAACACAATCTGGAAACAAGCATCTTCACACACTTCAAAAAAAAACTTTTCAGAACTAACCCAAACTGACAAAGACATCATAAGATCGCATCCTGTATTTCCCAAGTTGCATGCAATGTTTAGGATCACATTTGGTATTCTGGATCGCATTTAGTCAGCGTACAATCACATCCAGATTCTATGATCACATCTGGTACCATCAGAGGCTCGCATCTGGGAGCTCACATTTAGGGCAGTGGGTACTTGTAGAATTTTTTCTTAGAAGGTCACAGTTGACTAGGATACCCTTTTTACTCTTTAGTTGATTCCTGTTGTCTCTTCTGGTCTCCCTGTTGTAATTTCAAAACACTTTCAAAATTTCCACCTTGCATGCTTAGTCAGTCTTTCACAATCAGTTTAATACGTGTGGTCTACCCACTTCCTACCAACAACTTGGTTCCCAGCTCACTATTAGGTCATTCTAACCCTCTGACGCTAGAATCATTTACATCCACCGACAACAAACAATTACTTTTACCTAGACACACCCACTTGAATGATCTAAAATCCTTACTTGCACTATTGGGAAATGTTAACAAAGTTGAGAAACAATTTCATGGTTAACACAAGACACAACAAGTACGCATCTAAGGGATCGAAAGTGCCTCCTAAAACACCAAAATTTCAAGGAGAAAATTCTTGTAGGTCCCTTTTCAATCTAGATTCCCCTCAAATGGATAATAATACTCGTGGATGGAGTGAGGGTTTTGAAGATTATAATGATGGAAAACACCAAAAGCCCGAACACAAAGATGAGGAGGAAGGACCCAAATTTGAACATGGCCCATTCGGATCAGATAGTGATGGAGAGATCCCCGAAGATGAATACAAAAAAAATCAAACAGAGTAAAAGGTTCCACAAGATATTGGAATGGATAATTGATGATGATAAAGAAAAATACTTCCTCCATCTAGCATCCATAGGTGTCAAATTACCCAAGGATTATGATGTAGAAAAGATCAAGGAAAAGGAAGTACCAAACCCAATATCTATTCTCACCAAACAACTCAATTTGATGCAAACAAAGCTCACAAATCTCAAATAGGAGAAGGAGAAACCTAAAACAAAATACTCTTTGGATGCCATTTGTCCATTTCCTTTTGACAAGAGTATCACTATGGTCCCATTTCCTGCCAATGTGGCAAGACCAAAGTATGACAAGTACACGGGAGAAACTGACCCACATGATCATGTTAGGGAATTCTATGCTCTAAGCATAGAATACATGCATGAACCCACATACCTCATGTGACTATTTCCAAGAAGTCTAGGAGGTAATGCCATGGAGTGGTTCTCAAAACTAAACCCTAAGGTCAAAACATTTGAAGAACTGATTCAATGCTTTATTCAACATTACTCCTACAACATCCAACATGATGTAACTATGATGGACCTATGCAATACCAAACAGAAAACTGGTGAGTCATTTACACACTTCCTACAAAGATGGAGGAATATTTTTGCACGATATTCAAGGGTCATTCCCGAATCAGAGAAGATGGAGATATTCATTAATAATCTATTACCTAAATTGAACTATGCTCTACAAATGCAAGACTCTCCTAGCTTTGATAGAATGATTAAAAATGCCCTCCGTATTGAGGAAGTCATGGTAAAAAGGGGAGAGATCACCCTTCAAAATGAAAACAAAACCAACAACTCCAACTCCAAGCCTAAATGGTGGAAACAAAACAAGAATTTTGTTAATGACGGAGTAGTTGACGCCTCTAACATTAATCCTAAACCTGAGGTATTTAATCTAACCAATGGCATGCAAGCAAGAAAAGATGCTAAGGTGACACCTCCCAAAGCAAACAATGATAACAACAAGGAATGAACATGGACTTCAAAACCCAAAAGAACATTCACTCCTTTGGGAGAGCCTCTTGAGACTGTTATGAAAACACTGTTGGATAACAAAGTTCTTACGATTCCCGATTGTAAACCATGGGAACCAATGGTCAAACCTAGGTGGTGGGATGATAATTCCTATTGTGTCTTCCACAAAAACAAAGGACACAAAACTAATAATTGTCTCAAGCTTAAGCATGTCATCCAAGACCTCATCAAAGGAGGTAAGATCAAAGTAGATGGACATACTACTAATGAGGATCATACAACATTCAACAAACCCTTTCCTAATTATAATCAAGAAGAAACATCTAAAGGGAAGGGTAATGAGGTAAATTACACCTATTCCAAAAATGACAATGTGATTAATATGCTTGACATCAAAACTAAATCCATCAATGTGGTCACAATTAAAGGTGTCTCATTCCACTCAAATGTTGTGACACAGAGCCAAGCATAGGTTATGATCAAAGGACCTCCAAAACCAACATCAATGTCAACATCCAAAGTTCCTATTGTAACTATTCCTAAACCTGCAGCAAAACACATGGTCACTATCCCCAGAGAAAAATATAACTTGGTAGACCAATTAAAATGAACCTCTGCCAAAATTTCCATTTTTGAGTTGCTCAAGATGTCCACAGTACATAGAGAAATCCTAGAACAAGCTCTACACGCTACTAATGTTCCAAAAGATATTGATATAGACAAGTTTCAAGTGATGGTCAATCACATCTCAGCACCACATTACCTCTCCTTTTCTTAAGAGGATGACAAGTCATTGACCCATCCACACAATCAATCCCTCCATATCGAAGTCCTTATTCATAAATCCCATGTTAGACATGTATTGATAGATGGAGGCACAGGATTGAATATCTGTACACAGGATCTAATCAGGAGACTAGGTCTCTCAGAACAAACAGTTGACTCTAGAAACAAGATAACCATCAAAGCTTATGATGAGGAAGAAAGATCCTCCAGAGGTCTTATTGTTCTACCTATCAGAGTCAAACCGATTGAGAGGAATGTCATATGTCAAGTTCTGGATTTACCATTGGCCTACAATATCCTACTAGGTAGACCATGGATTCACAAAATGCAAGTTGTACCATCCACTTATCACCAATGCATAAAATTCCCACATAATGGGGTGGAAGTGACGATTCATGCAGATGCTAACTACACTTGCAACAATATCAAAGTAGGTAGCATGATCCCACACAACAAAGAGGCTATGGATGCAGTTGCTCCTGAAACTACCAAGGACATGGTTATGAAAAGTTTTAGCAAAACCTTGAAACTTGAAGAAACAGGTATGGGAGAGTACAAGCTAGACCTAACTCCTTCATTAATAGAACTTATGGTGTCACCAAGATCTTATGGAAAACCTTCCTCGACATTCACACCTGCAGCATCCAAAGAGCCAGAAGTACACAAAGCAACTTGCATGATAAAGGCATCCACATCTTCTTTAGATAACATAGAAGAATAGGCAGTCTTGGACTGGCTTTACAAGGGAGAACCAGTGGAATCTGAGGTCAAACATGTGAAAATATCCCTAGAACAGTATAGAAAGGGATATGATTTCCTCACACAAATGGGATACAAAAAAAAAGGACCTCTAAATGACATAGGACGAGGGCTCATTGAACCTATTCCCATGGAGTTTCAAAATACTAGAGATAAAATAGGACTTGGTTTTAATACTAAAACTGATAAACCCACTCCAATAGAGAGTCCACACTCAGATCAAGCGAGTGATGAAACAGATGAACTAGAGCAATGGTCCTGTGAAAGATTGTTACATGTTGGCGCACAAGACCCCAACTACCTAGGAGAACGCTACATACCTAGCTTTGAGGTACCAAAGGATCTTCACACTCCTTTACTAGCACAACCTCCCATTCAAGAGGTAGGATACACCATAGCAACAATCACTCAAGAGATACCCTGGCCACAGAATCTACATCCTAACTAGGGGAAATTAACTTCACAATTTCACATGTCCTTGATCTACCCCACTTTGATCTACAAGTAGCTAACCGAGTACATCAAATAACCATTGCTGAGTAATTAAATAGATCTGATGATGATGTCACAAACTCTCATGACTATGAATGGGATCAGCTATCTATCACCTCTAAAGATATTGGAATAGATACAATTCACATATTTGCAGCTCCCTCAGCTCCTAGAAAACAATTTGACAATCCTCTCAATGATACTGATCCTCCTGAAGTAGAAGAAGAGATCCTTCCCCCGATCATTGATGGAGACACATGTGAATACATAAATCTGGAATAATTTAATAGGCCACAAGCAAGAAACCTCCATTTGCAGAGAGATGATGATGAGATTTCTACTGACAAGTCGCTAGATTTTGGTCCGCATATGACTAACAATGACCCTTTTAACGATGATCTCACTCTTATTGATCGAAATATTGAAGAAATTAACTTAACAGATCATGTCATGTTGGTTAATGGTCTTGATGCAAACACGATGTTGTCCTTCCCAGAATCTAATTCTCTAACATTGGTACTTCCAGACTTAATTGATTGGACTGAAACAAATCCTATTCCTATCCTCAACTTTTCCAATGACCACTCCCTAGCTTGTTACCTCAATGCTTTTCAACCTTACCCTTCTTCCACGAATGCAAGGAGTGAGAACATGTCACAGGAGGATATCAAGTTTCTTAGTCAAAAACTAAAAAATAAAAAGAAGAAGCAGACTAATGATGAAAACCACTCTGTGGCGGTATAAGATCCCAAAATAGTTAAGAAAAAATATGTATCCAATGGTAAAAACCTCTCTAAGGTGCCAAAGGATGAGACTCTTGATATCCTCCTAGAACACTTTTAGGAAAGATCTTTGGTATTGATTGAACCAACACAACCAGTAAACTTGGGCACTGTTGAAAATCCTCAAATAGTTCATCTAGCACAATCTTTATCTGAAGAAGAGAAAGTATAGTTCACAGAGTTCCTAAAAGACAGTAAGATTAATTTTGTGTGGTCTTATACTGATATGCCAGGCTAGATCCTAATCTCATCATGCACCACTTGTCTATAGCTCCTGGGATCAAGCCCGTAAAGAAAAAACTTAGAAAAATGCATCCTCATGTTGCATTATTGGTAAAATTAGAGCTAGAAAAGTTGTTGAAAGCTGGATTTATTCGAGTCATTGCCTATGCAGGGTGGATCTCCAATGTGGTCCCCATTTCTAAATCTGATAAATCTATCAGGATATGTACAGAATTCAGAGACCTAAACAAAGCATGTCCGAAAGATGACTTCCCTCTACCAAACATTGACATGATCATAGATCTTACAGCAGGCTTTCATATGTATTCATTAATGGATGGATTCTCGGGCTATAATCAAATGAAGATCACCCCTAAAGATCAAGAGAAAACTGCATTCACATGCGCATGAGGAACCTTTTGCTAGAATGTCATGCCTTTTGGGTTAAAGAATGTCGGTGCAACATATCAAAGAGCCATGACAATAATATTCCATGACATGATGCACAAGAACATGGAGGACTATGTAGATGACACATTGGATAAATCCAAGGAGAGAGGTACTCACATTGCTGACCTCAGAAAGATATTGGATTGAATGGAATAGTTCCAACTCAGGCTCAACCCAAAGAAATATGTCTTTGGGGTCCAATCAGAGAAGCTCCTAGGATTCATAGTATTCACGA
The DNA here is from genome assembly GCA_018584345.1 of Thuja plicata. Classification (NCBI taxonomy): domain Eukaryota; kingdom Viridiplantae; phylum Streptophyta; class Pinopsida; order Cupressales; family Cupressaceae; genus Thuja; species Thuja plicata. Next base: position 269,627 of record MU224792.1, on the reverse strand, counting down.
AGGGAATCGAGGTAGATCCTACAAAGGTGAAAGCTATTCTAGAGATGGATCCTCCATGTAACATCATTCAAATGAGGATGTTACAAGGGAGACTCTAGTATATTAGGAGATTCATTTCCCAACTTGCAAATAGGGCACAACCCTTTACTAAGCTACTACATAAAGGGGTTACCTTCAAATGGGATGAACACTATGAAGCAAACTTTAGAGAATTGAAGGGGTGCCTAGCTGCTCCACCTATTCTTATGGCACCTATTCATGGAAAACCCTTATTCCTATACATTTTAGCTATAACTACATCCCTAGGAGTATTACTGGCACAAGAAGATGAAACAAAGAAAGAACGAGATATCTACTACATTAGTAGAACACTAGTCACTTTTGACCTCAATTATAGCATTATTGAAAAATCATGCTTAGCAGTCATCTTCACATCACAAAAATTGAGACACTACATGCTCTCTCATAGAGTAAAGCTAATTGCTAAGATTGATCCTCTAAAGTATCTTCTGAGCAGAACAACATTAACAGGATGTTTGGCAAAATGGGTCCTAATTTTAAGTGAGTTTGACATTGAATATGTAGAACAAAGAGCTATCAAAGGAGAGGTACTTGCAGATCAATTGGCTGACTCACCACTCTAGGATGATGAACCTTTACTAATTGAATTCCCTGATGAAACAATCATGCATATCACTGAATATCCATGGAAGATGTACTTTGACGGTTCATTCACTCAATAAGGATCTAGAGTCGGGGTCCTCTTCATAACTCCACAGAGATACAAGATTCCCAAATCTTACAAATTGATGTTTCCATGCACCAAAAACATCTCAGAATATGAAGCATTGGTCAACGGCCTCAAGCTAGCTATAGAATGGAAGATCATAGAGTTACATGTGTATGGTGACTCTCAACTAATTATCAATCAAGTCAATGGGGAGTATCAAACAAAATATGAAAAATTGATGCCCTACAAGAAACTAGTTGATGATCTAAAGATGTACTTTATCTTCATCACCTTCCAACAGATACCAAGATCAGAGACCAAATCTACGGATGCTATGGCTACCTTGACATCCATGCTACAAATCGAGGAGCATCAATTCTGCTATGACTTCTTGGTGGAAGAAATATCCTATCCTACCTTTGATACCCCTAAATACCAGGTAATATATAGCTTGAATACCCCAGATCAATCTCAGTATGCCAATATCATTGCTTACCTTTCCGACCAAACCATTCCCGCCAATCTATCTAAAAATGAGAAAAGATCCCTGATTAGGACAACATTGTGTTAAGTCCTCATAACTAACAACCTATATCGACGCGGTCTCGATGGTACACTTCTTCGGTGTCTAGAACTCAAAGAGTCCGATCTAGCATTAAAAGATGTCCATGAAGGTGTATGTAGATCACACTTGAACGACTTTTCATTAGCCAAGAAACTGCTCAGAGTAGGCTATTATTGGCCTACCATGGAGAGAGATGCTATTCAATTTTCAAAACCATGTCTTAAATGCCAGACACATGGAAACCTTATCCATGCTCCTACCAGAGAACTTATACCTTTCATAACACATTGGCCATTTCAACAATGGGCCTTTGACTTGGTTGGACAAATATATCCCAACTCTTCAAATGGACACAAGTTCATCATTACGGCCACTGAGTATTTCACAAAGTGGGTCGAGGCCGTGCCGCTAATCAAAGCCACTGGATAACAGGTGGCTATGTTTATTCTGAAATACATTATTTGTAGATATGGGATACCCTTTTCAATTGTAACAGACAATGGGGGAATCAAGACATTGATGACCTTTGTGAACAGTTTCACATTACTCAACATTGCTCCTCAATCTATTATCCTCAAGGTAATGGACAGGCTGAGGCATCAAACAAGAATATTCTCAAGATTCTACACAGATCTGTAAGCAAGTCTGGTAGAGACTGGCATCTACAACTAAATTCAGCACTATGGGCCTACAGAACAAGCATAAGAACACCAACTAGAGCCACGCCATTTGATCTAGTCTATGGTGCTGAAGCAGTGCTACCCATTAAGGTTGAAATCCCATCTTGCAAATATCTTTACAAGGTCTTGTTACTGATGAGCAGTACCGCATAGATAGGGTGAATTCTTTGGACCTACTAGATGAGCGCAGGCAAAAAGCATTTGATCACCTCAAGGTATATCAAGCACTTATGTCCAAAGGTTACAACAAAAAGGTCAAACCATGCAAATTTGAAGTAGGAGATCTTGTCCTCAAGGAGAATCCTAAGAACCAGCCTAACAGGGAACATAAAGGAAAATTTAAACCTAACTGGCTAGGACCTTATGTTATCACTGCCACTTTTGGGACTGGAGCTTATCAGTTAGCTACACCTGAGGGAGATATTCTTCTAGATCCTATCAACACTCTACATTTGAAGTGGTTCTACGCTTAATGTTCAGCTAGTAGAGCCTGTATAGAAAATAGTTCTTGCAAAATACCAAAAACATTCAGAAAATTGATCCTGAAGAAATCCAAAATAGTGGAAAAGATCCTACAAAAAGGGTACCCTTGGTGAAAACCTGGTAAAAAGGCACCTTGATACTACAAAAACATTCAAAAAAGCAAAAATAGCAAAAAAATTGAAAAAGAGAAAAGTGCCTTGATGAGCACCTGGTAAAATAGGCATCTTGGTAGCAAAAAGAAAGAAAAGATCTTGCCAAGTGGTTAAAACCTGGCAATCAAGTGTCACTTGTGTTCTACGCCCCATCTATCAATGCACTACTAATACTAGGCCTTCATAATTTTGCCTGTGCTCATACACTGACTTCATTCTTCCTAAATGACTATCTTGTCCTCGCTTGGGATTTGTCTATCTTTACATCTTAGGAATAAGTCATTCTGCACTGGAGGCATCTTTGCTAGTATAATAGGTTGCGGTTGCTAGGTTGCTCTAGGATGGTTTTCCTCACGGACATAATGTTTCTTGATACATGCAAAACAATGCCACTTTTCAAAACAAGGGTGTCTTTTCAAACATCACATATCCAGACACGACATTTCCATTAACGGAGTTCCTACAGGGCTATATTATATTGCAAATATGAATGAATTATCCTATCAATGCACAGACATGGAACACCATATTGCTTGTATTACAATTTTCTGATTGATGAATCTTTACTGTGTTTTCCATACGAATGAACAAGTACTACTTAAACACACAGTTTGCTTTTAGTTTGATTATGATTCTTTAAAATGTCCTGATGATGTTTTCAACTAGGGGCATCTAAGTAATTATAAATTTTATTTGATTGATTCTCAATTGATAATTTATTATGTCTTCCGAGTTACTCCATGATGTCTGTGCAAAGACAAAGAGTCACAAGGATAGGGGCATAATGTTTTCTTGATTTTTTTGCATATGGTGATTGTTCCAATTGATCCTATAAATTTCACCTAACTTGGATGTTTATGGTAAGAGCTGCTACTATGGGTAGATAGCCGCATATATCTCGATCTTCATTATGTGTAAACTACGGTGAGGTTGAAACAATTTCCTTGTCTTTTTTCTATTCCAGATTCTCACTAAGGTATCCAAATTATAATGTACCCAAGGATATGAATTTTCAAGGTCATTGCGGGTCCAATATCTTGCCTTAATCAGAATCTGGTATATTAAAAGGAAGGTGACTATTTTGTTATCCTGGCTTCTATGCCTTGGTGCCTAAGTCTATTTCTGACATTTCTATAAAAACGTAGTATTCATACTTTCATAATATCAATGGGTATTAGTGATGGTTGTACTATCCGATGGTATCTATTTCAAAAGTGCCCAATGATGATAAAAATGTTGCAATATTTGCTAATCAGTGACAAAGTCCTAAGAGTCTGCATATAGCTGCATTTAGAGATTGCATGATGCATTTTTTTGAAAGAACAACATAAGGATTTGAGCTCAAAATCCTTTCTATTTTTAATTCATCTGAAATCCAAGCTATTTACATACCCATGCTTCCCAAAATCTCTAATTTATTAGGAACAAAAATGAACTCACCTTTTCATGTAATAAACTTGGTACTCGTGTGTTTATTTTTAAACATACCTTCTTTTCCACTTCTTCTACTCCATTCTTTCTTGTCCTAACTGCTTCCTACAACTGCTACCTTCTTTCAACTGAGGGATTTATTCTTTTTTGTTAAGTTTTTAGGATAGCTGCAAATGTAATAACACTCTATGTTGTATGTGTTTTCCAAATGCAACAATCTCTCTTTCATTTATATTGGGAATGAGGATAGGAGAGACATGTCCCTTCATGG
>MU224792.1:241607-263096 GCA_018584345.1 Thuja plicata | reverse complement strand
TTAATATTAAATATTAAATGTCATATGATTAATAATAATATAACATATATATTATATTATTATTAATCAACATATATTATATGTATTCTAATGATCATACGACTGAAGATACAAACATTAACATTTTCCTTCGATTTTGTTCCCGAGGGGGCATGATCACACTATTATCAATTAATTTTTTTCTCGAAACAACATCAAAATGACTTTGTTATCAAACAAACTAGGGGCATAACAGTTTCCTTGACTAAAGTTGAAACTATTGGATAGAAAGCTTTGGTTCTCATGAGCTAGATATCTTATGTTTCCTTATTTTAAAAGATTTTTATTAAGCTCCTGACAGCTTCATACTGGCTTCTTGGATGACAACCAAGTTCAGAATCAGTATTATCAATTTTTGGATGACAACCAAGTTTAGAATTGATATCTTTAAAATCTTTTATTGATTTTTGGACGACAACCAAGTTGAAAATCAATTTTATTAGTTTTGTTCGATCAAGTGCAAGACTAATCTCATCAACATTTCGTTCAACAACAAAGAACGAAATTCTCAATCTTTCTAAAGTCAAAATCAAATTTTTTTTTGAATCAATGCGCTGCTCGCACATCAATTCAAAGAGGGGCAAATGTAACCACCTAAATTTGGTCTGTTCCAACTATGGACCCTATTTATCCTAAGTGTGATCATGCCCTCAATTATGTCCAAACGACCCTGTTACTGCTTGGCATAATTCTTCAAATCAATTTAATGTCCTAGGTGATTTTTATCACTAATTTATATTAAATATTATAGCCATACAATTCAAATCAATGCAAACCATTTAAATCATATCAAAATCAAACATGTCTATAGTATTTAATTATAAAGGAATTAAATAAACCCCTAAATCAATTACCCACTTGCAAATAACCCATTACCCTAGCTTATTTAATTTAATTAAAATGGCTATAGTCCCCTAATTATTAAAAAGCAAGTAAATTGTTTAAATAATTAAATTCCTATTTTTGAATGAATTAAATAAGTTTAATTCATTTAATTAATATTCTCCTAAACCCCAACCTAACCTATCTCAACCACTTCTACCTTGGGTTCTAACCCTTCTCAACCCATTCCACCCTTGCTAATCTAATCCTAATCCTAATTCTACTCTAACCCACCTCCTAATGTTGTCACATTCCATTAGGGAATGATTAACAACTCAACCCACTTGAGAAAGTCCACTCTCTCAAGCTCGACTTTCCTAAGAGACCAACTTGCCAAGTTGAGTCTTACACCTTCCCCTTACTTCTTTAAGGCTTTCATTAATGCCTTATTAATGAAGATGTCTTAAGCCTATGTCTCCTCCATGCCTCATTAATCCTCAAGGCATTAATGGCTCTTACACCACCATTAATGAGTCCCTCAACTCATTAATAAGCCTTGTCTCCCCTCTCTCTCTCTCTCATTCTTCTATAAATGGAAGCCATTTTTTAGAGCAAATAAGCCTTCATCCAATATTTTAAATGCATTGTTATGCTGTTAAATTAAACCTAGACTCATATTTCACTTCATAATTCATGCTTTCACATTGTTATTATTTCCATTCTTAGAGCTAGAATGCATGTTTTCTCATCATTTAGCTTGTTTTAAACTAAAATCCTTCATGCTAGGTCATATATGTCACTAATGGTAGCATAATCCAAGGGCTATTATGTTACTAATCACACTCTTCTTAGTTAGAAGGCAATAGGTCGATATTAGTTGGTTTTACATGCTTATCTAACCTTTTTGAGCTAATGCAATGATCTATTGAGGTGTTGTGTCTTTCTTATCAGGTACAAAATATACACACACAGGGGTGACAAAATTTGTCCTTGGGGGTCTTCTTGAGGCCTTCCTTCCTTCATGTTTTTTTAGCATGTTTGTTCTATCTCTTTTTGGAGAGGAGTTTTTCCCACTGGTTTTTCTCCTTTTTCTCTGGTTTATAGGGATTTCCTTGTATTGGGTACCTGATCAGGCCTCATTTCTAGGACCCATTTCTTGCTTTCATAGCTGTGCTAGGTTAGCTTACCCCTTGAGCTTAGCTTAAGGGGGGTGTTAGAGTAATCATACTTTATCCTTATTGATTAAATCATGTTGATTTAATTAGTTAAGTTGTTTATTACTCTTTGTTTCTTAACTTATCTCTTAGGTGCATTATAATTAATATTTATATTAATTATTAATGTGTAACCTAGATTTTTTATCCTTTATGGTTTTTTTACCTTAGTAGGTTGATCTTTTTAATTATTGTTTTCATAACTTGGAATACATTTTTTCTCTACTGATTTGGAGTACTTCCGAGTTTCTTCTTTTTCCTCCTTTCTGCTTCTTCCTGGTAACATGTATTTGCATGCAGGTGTTCTTTAGGTTCTGTGGATTTGTATTTATCAAATCCTACAATACTATAACCCCTATATCCCTCCACATATAAAATGACATCCTTACCCCATACCTACTGATAACATTCTACCTTAATCACTACCAACATGATTCACAGAGGCAGAGTTTGAAACATTTCACATTACAAAATGTCATCTATACAAGTTAGGGCCAGAACATACGACACATTTAATTACAAAAAAATAGGAAACAACTTGGGCACCTTACTCCTATTTCTTGATCATGTCCCCCCATGTTTCACTGGGAATAAATATCCCTCCACACATTTCCACTTATCCTTTCTTCCTCTTCTTCAAGAGTTGGCATAAAACCACCCACCTTCCTCTGGTCTCAATTTTGCCTTCAACTTCCTCGACATCATCTTCACCTTCCACCTCTATTCTTGTTCTAGATGCTCCATCTCAATTTCTTCATCATGGATGAAAAGTAGCATCTCCTCCCAGCCCCTACAAGCTTCTCCAAACCTTTCATCTTTTGGTTTCAATGAGCTCCATATAAGAAATGACTGAAAATCCTTTGAAGCCCCGTCCACCACCCTCCATGGTCCTTCACCAATTTTTATGTAGACTCCTAAATCTTCCCTACCCACCATTGGTATCATGTCTCTCAACCATTCTGGTAAAACACAAAATCTCATTACATTTAAAGCCTCCTCTCTACTCCTTGACAGTTGCAAAACCCATTCTAGGAAGATGGACGAAATGTACAAATTTGTTCTCGGCCTTAAATCCATTCTCAATCATTATTCACCAGACATATGCCCCACACACTTCCAAAATCTCTCAGAATCCCACTTAAAAAAACTCCACAGTCTTCTTAGCGTGATTTCACCTCGAAACCTAGTCAATTGGTTAGGCAAATTCAGGGAAAAATTCACCTCCATGATAACCAATATCTATTTTTCCTCTCATGGCCACTGTCACTTTCAACTGGCCTAACCAAAAATCTCCTCCTTATATTAATTTTTTGACCCAGAAAGTTCCAGAAGCGCCTCACAAATTTCCCATTTCCAACCACTACATCTAATGATGGGAAGATGATGTAATCTTTGGTAATTGATCTTCCAGTATCCTCTATAAATGTGTGTCGGTATAATTATTTAAAAGATGTTAAACATGGGTCCATAGGCTGGATTAATGCCCATCTAAGAATATCATGTTCCCCCCCTGATCATCCTTTTAATTCCTTCACTGTGAAATTTAATGTGAATAAATCTCCTCTAATCTATCCAAATGTAAACCTCTAAAGTCTTCAAAGAATTCTTCCTCCGTCTACTCTAACAATGATACCCTGAAATTGGATATCCTATATGCTACCTCATTTTCTTCTCTTAGTATATGGGTTACCTTGAATTCCTTAGACTCTTCTAGCATCATCTTGATCCTTCAAATTTTCTTATCCAAATACCGAGTTCCCGAATCTCCTCTAATTATTCCATTTAAAATAATTTGTGAATCACCTTCTAAGTGAAGCATCCTAATCCCCAATTTCAATGCCATTTAATTGCTAATAGATCATCCATAACCTCTTCTTCATTATTTGGTCCAATTATAATCCTTCTTGCTCCAATAATTAACATGTTTCCTTCATCATCCCTAGCCACATATCCAAACCTAGATATACCCAGTTTCAATTTTGAAAAAATCTTTGTTGCTTGAATGGAAGTTATTAAGACATTTTTTGCATTTGCAACATTCAATGATTTTAAAGTTTATCAGATGGATGCAAATTTAATGTCGTTGAACAAAGAACTAAAAGAAGAGGTTTACATTGAACAACCGAAAGGATTTAAGTTATCAAATGATCTAGACATTGTCTGCAGACTAAAGAAGGCTTTGTATGGATTGAAGCAAGATTCTAGAGCTTGGTATGAAATATATTGGATAGATATTTAATAGATCAAAACTTTTACAAAGGATCTACTAGCAACAAACTTTATTTCAAATTTGAATCAGAAAAACTCTTAGTAGTTATGGTTTTTATGGATGAATTATTATTTGGAGGAAATGATGCCATGTATAAGGATTTTTCTAATAGGATATAGGATGATTTTTAGATGTCCATGGTTGGTGAGTTAATTTCTTTCAAGGATTGCAAGTGATTTAGAACAATGAAGGCATTTTTATGTCTCAGTCAAAGTCTATCATAAAACTATTAAAGAAGTTTGGATTTGAAAATTACAAACCGATGTGTACTCTTGTGACTACTAGGTGTAGGTTGACCAAAGGAGACAAATTATCCAAAGTAAATGTAAGAAAATATAGAGAAATGGACAAAGATCAACTAAATTTGACTTATAACAGAATGTATATCATGTATGTCATCTATCTGACACCTAGATTCTGAAAAAAACCAAGAGTGTCACAAGTTATTGCAGTAAAAAGGATCTTCAGAGTTTAAAAGGAATAGAGGAATTTGGGTTTTGGTATCCCAAATAATAAATCTTTACTCCAAAAGTTTACACTGATGCAAATTTAGTTGGTAGTTTTTATGATGGGAAGAGTACTAGCGATGGAGCATTTTTCCTTGGCTCCTGGTTGGTTGCTTGGTTCAGTAAGAAGAAGGATTTTGTATCTTTTTCCTATGGAAAAACTGAATATATTGTTTTTGGCATCATTTTTCTCAAAGGTACTTTGGATGAAACATATATCAAAGGATATTGATGTAGTGTTTGATGAACCAATCTCAAACATTTGTAATAATACCTACATAATAAATATGGTACAATACTTCATATTGAGACATGTTCTAATCTAGTATCTCTTATTGAAATAAAATGTTTTGGACTGTGAATTAGAACTTGTGTATGCACCCAAAAACAAAACATGTTGTAGATATCTTTACAAAATATTTGTGAGAGGATACTTTTGAGTATCTCTAGAAGAGGTTGGGGGTATTACCCCTTCCTAGTTAAAACTAAGTATCTTTGGTACTGCATTAGTCTAGGGACCTTATTGTACATTATTTGTTTGGACTAATGCATGGGGTTTCCCCTTAGGGAGAACAATCTATGTTTCCCTCCTTTGTCTTTGATATCAAAGTGGGGGAGAAAGATTGATTTAATGTTATGTGATGAGATTGTGTTAGACTATGAAATTATGTTTGTTTATGGATGTTTCCATCAATGAAAAAGGGGGAGATTGTTGACAAGGGGATTTTGTTGTTGATGTTGTAGTACTAATTTTGGAGAGTTGATCTTGTTGTTGTTATGTTGCAAAGATTTTTTTTGATGTTGCAGTTTTGATGTTTCCAAGTTAATTATTGATGTTGCAGTACTGATGTTGTAGATTTGGTGATGTTGTTGTTATTATAGTATTATGTATGGTTGTCTTTGATGAAAAATCATTGATGTTGTTGATAATGTTGCAGAGCTATAAATGTGTCAGTATTGTTGTCATTGATGGAAACATACTGCTTTGGTGGTTGGTATTGTGCTCAATATTCTTTGTTATGTTGATGTGGTTTTCAGGTTTTATTGGTCCAGAGGTTGGTGCTCTGGAAGGATGGTTCTCTGGAAAATATGTTTCAGTGGTGTATTCTATGATGTTCCTATTGGGCATTGCTCTAAAATTCTCTATTATTCTGGATATGGTTTGTGATAGTATGGTTTCATTTTTTTGTTTTTTGTTTTGTTTTGGTTTGTGTTGATGTGGTCTGGAGGCATAATATATATCATGTTATTTATTATTGGGACCTACTTATTATGGCATTTGGGTAACACATTCTTTAGTTGAGGCGGTGTGTGTGGTGTAGTGCACTTTTCATTCCTCCCCACCACGACAATGTTTAGTCTAGACCTATTTCAAAACTATGTTGGCTGACTTGGTAATTTTAGTTCAATATAAGTAAGAATATATTTGTGATGGATCAGTGAGGAAGTATTTGAGAAGAAGGTCTATGAAATAAAATGCAAAGGTTTTCCAAAAGTGTGAATTTGGGTTGTGAGCAGAGCATGCATGCTATTATTGTCTAGACACTAGAGATAGTGAGTCAAAGGTTTCTTTTGGCACTTGTACTTTATTGGTGGATTTTCTCTTCTCTCTTTTTTTCTCAAGGTAATGAGACCTTTTGGGCAGTGAGCCCACTTATAGTGAGCATTTTGGTAGTGAGCCTTTCTGGGTAGTGAGCCCACCTATAGTGAGCATTTTGGTAGTCATCCACCCTTTGTAAAAATCACCTTAATCGATGTCACCTTAACCAATGTTTTTATTCATGAGAATTAGATTCACCATAATTTTTCGTATATTGGGTTTTCCACATAAGAATTGGTGTTCACGGTGTATGATTTTTGTGTGTGCTATTTCATGTTTACATCTGATTTAGTTAAGTGAACAAATTATTAATTAGTTGATTATGGATCTGTGAAAATTGATATAAAATTTAATTGATAATTGATTCACTCCCCTCTCAGTTTTTTGGGATATTCTACAAATCCCTTCAAACCTTGGGCATATGTGTAGACCTTGTACCTCCAACATCTCCCTTAGTTCTAAGCCCATTTAGATAATCGACTCTTGCAGATTCTCCTCCCTTAGTCTCTTAAACTTTAGTTCCTCTTCCATAAGGATGATAATAGATAGTGTCTTTCTTACTCTAGAAAAATGATCCCATGAATTACATGAATGAATGAAAAAAAATTAAAAAGTTTCTAATTTACTTTTCATAATGATTTGACATATCTATTACACACCAAATATGATTGCTAGTAGTAAATTGCATCATATGATTTAACAATGCAAATATTTGATGTTGTCGCAAGTATGTGTATATATAGAAAGAGAGAGTCACACACAATTCTATATAATACAACAATTAAATTATTAAATTATTCAAAGTGCTAACTCTCATCCACATAAATAGAAACATTTACAACAAATAGTGGAGGAGTTGGCATCAACGCCTAAATCAATGAAATACAGATAAGATTCATATCCAATAATCATATAGAAGGGTTGGAATGGAGTTAAGCCCGTGGAAGAGGGTTAGATCAATGTCCCATATTCACTATTAAAATGGTAAACATTAACACACATTTGTAGATGCATTATAAATAAAAAGATAAAAAATTATATATGAATTCAATCCAATGATCTTATGTTTGCACATATTGGATATATAAAGCTATTATTCTCCCATTACAAGAATAACTTCCTAGTTCCCACCCAAGTAACTAACCTAATAACATTATTAACTAAATGATGTGGTTATTGTGTTGCAGGGTTTGTTGTTGATGTTGCAATGTTGATGTTGTGAAGCTAATTATTGATGTTGTAGTACTGATGTTGCAAATTTGTTGTTGTTGTTATTGTTATAGTATTATGTAAGGTTGTCTTTGAAGACAAATTGTTGATGTTGATAATGTTACAAAGTTGTTGATATGTTAGTATGGTTGTCATTGATGGCAACCTACTATTTTGGTGGTTGTTATTGCACTTAGTATTCTCTGTTATGTTGATGTGGTTTTGAGGTTCTATTTTTATGGAGGTTGGTGCTCTAGAAAATGCATTTTGGTGGTGTATTCTGTAATGTTTGTGTTTGGAAATGGTTCGAGATTCTCTGCTATTTTGGATATAGTTTTGGCTTTATGGTTTCAATTTATATTTCTATTTTGGGTCATGGTGATGTGGTCTGAAGGAATAATTGTTATTGTTTTATTTCTTATTGGGCTCTAGTTATTATGACATTTGGGTAACGTGTTATTTGGTCGAGGTAGTGTGTGTGGTGTGGTCCACTTTTCATTACTCCCTACTACAAGAATGTTTTGTCTGAACCTATTTCAAAATTATGTTGTCCAACTTGGTAATTTCAATTCAGTATAAGTAAGAAGATGTTTGTGATAGATTGACAAGGAAATGCTTGAGAAGAATATCCATCAAATACATTGCAAAATTTTTGTGAAAGCGTGAAGTTGGATTGTGAGCAGAGCATGTGTGATATTGTTGTCTATACATTAGAGGTAGTGAGCCAATGGTTTCTTCTGGAACTTATACTTCAGTGGTGGATTTTCTCTTCTCTCTTTTTTTTCTCAAGGCAGCGATCCCAATTGCAACGAGCATTTTGGCAGTAATCCTTTCTGGGCAGTGAGCCCACTTGTAGTGAGCATCCACCCTTTGTAAATATTACCTTAACTGATGTTTTTATTCATGAGAATTATCTTCTTTGTGGTTTTCCCCATCTTGGGTTTTCCACACAAAAATTTGGCGTTCATGGTGTATGATTCTTGTGTGTTCTCTTTTATGTTTACATCTAATTTGGTTAAGTGAACAAAGTATTAATCAAATGATTCTGGGTCTGTAAAAGATGATATCAAATTTGATTGACAACTGATTCACCCTCCTCTTAGTTGTCTAAGATATTCTACAACTCCATTCAAACCTTGGACATTTGCATAGACCTTGTATCTCCAACCTATCCCTTAGCTCTAAGCCCATTTAGATAATTGTCTCTTGTAGATTCTCCTCCCTTAGTTCCCTAATCTCAATTTCCCCTTCAATAAGGACACTAATAGATAACGTCTTTCTTAATCTAGAAAATTGATCCCATGAATTACATGAATGAATGTAAAAAAATTTAAAAAATTGCTAATTCACTTTTGATAATGGCTTGACATATCCATTACACACCAAAATATGGTTTTTTTTTTATCGGTAAAAGGTCAAAGCCAAATATTTTATTGATTTAAAATAAGTACAGAAATCTCCATTCAGTGCTGGCACTAGTAGGAAAGAATGGAGAAGAAAACCTCTAGTCTAGCCTGGGACCATAGTCCAGATAATGATAGAGTACATATTCAGTTAAGAGGGCATACCCTCTTTTACACAAAGATGAAGGCATACCTTCGTATACATAATTTCAAAGTAATTAGAGTCAACTTATATACAAAAATCTCGTTCTTGGTTTTTTGAGCTTGCTCCTTCCTGTAAGTAATCTGTATCCCACGAGATGGTCTTTCGTAAGGTACATGATATTTGTGTCCTTATAACTTTTGGTGTTGCTGCAGTATCAGAAAAAGGGGAGATAAAAGGAAACCTGCAATATCCTTTCTTAGACATGCTAAACTAGTCATGTTAATAAAATAATATCGATCTAACAATATAAGGAGTTAAGCTACTTCACATGGAGTTAGTAGCTAAATTCTTTCATGTACCTACATCTATTTAGAAAGAGAATATATCTAAGTTCCTGTAGGTAAGGATATATAGGTACGAGTCTGAATTGATATATGTTTGTAAACGTATTGATATTAGTCTATCTAATCTTGAAACCTGATTTAGCATTAACAAGACCAAAAATTCGTGGTGTTGTGTGTGTTTGAAAATTTGATCCTGAATATTTAGTATTAGTGATAGGAAAGGATATTTTTACGAAGGGCGTTGTGTTATCTGATGATGCAACTTCCTTCAATAAATTGTGAAATCTAGAACAATTTTGAATGGTAATAGGAAGTGCTTTAAAAAAATTTAAAATCTGTCCCTTTGTGCATATTTGTATATTTAATGTATCTGAATAAGGTCTACATTAAGTACTTGACTGTATAAATATATTTATATATCTATATCTATATGTATGTATATATTATATATGTATTTCAAATATGTGCTTTTATTGACAGAATATATATAACGTGATTCTTTGATTATGTTCTTGTTTACTGGTTTTGCTTCCCATATTTCATTAAAGTGAGCCTGGAGGATAGTTTCATATTGATACAGGAACTTAAAATGCAAATAGAAAGTTAGTATTGAGATTCAATGAAATAGAGAATTTATTCATTTATCCTTTTACAATTTAGAGATCTAAGATAATGTCTTCATTGCTAACGTTACGATGTCTTGGAGGGCTAAGCGGTTTGATACAGCAGCATAGCTCGTCATCATTTTCCCAGGCACTTACTTGATCCTCAACAATATAGTTGTCAATCTAGTTTGGACCATCTGAAGCACAAACATGACAAAAATAGAGCAGGAAGCTGAGGTTCCTTTTTACAATTGGTGCCCAGCTGACAAGATATTCTATATCTTCAGTATCCAAAATGGGGTAAGTTGGGACCGATCTTCCCCCAATAATCGAAGAATCATAGAAGCATGGTTTAGGGATGGTCAGGTCACTTCTGATGTTGGCTAGGGCTTTATCCATATCCCCTAAGTAGATGTTTTTGAACAGCCTTTGGCATAAAGTGCCTATCCGGAGTTTATCAGTATCCACATGGAAGGCAGCTACTAAAAATAGAGTAGGGATGTCAGAGTTTACTCTATATTTGTCCGAGTTAAAAATGATGTCCCTTCCCAGCACCCTGTATAACACTCTGATAACCAGAAAGTGTGAAGAAAGAAGGATATTTTCTAATCTCTTCCCAGTTATAGGACCTTCAAAGGCAATTTGCACCTTGGGGCCTCTCAACTTAATGGGAGTCGACATGATTAAGAAATAAAGTTAAGAGGGGAAACCAAAGCGTGATCTATTGGTGCCGAGAAGGAGGGTTGAATAGGGAAGGGCAGAAGTTGAATAGCCCTGAAAGAGGAAGCGGTGTCGGTTAGATTTTAAGCTGAAAAGTTCCTGCAGGTGTTAAGGATATGAGGAGATGTATTTTTGAAAGGAAGAGAATCTCCACCGAAACCATATAGCCAAAGGAAAAAGAAGAAAGTTCATCAGATAAACATGTCATACGGCTTAACAAAAAACAAAGTAGGATATCTAAAGAGGTTAACTCTGGGGACATCTAATGGACACGAAGCGAGACAGGGGATAAGTTGTTAGTTAGAAAAGAATGCTTATGTAACTGGTATTCTATGTTTCATAAACTAACTATATAAATATTTTTATTTTGTATATTTATGTACCTAAAAATGTGTGTGTGTGTGTGTGTGTGTGTGTGTATGTGTATGTAACTGTGTATATATATAAGAAATGTTTGTATATAAGTTTTATAATTGAATATCTTATTAAGATGTGTAGTTGTAATTGTTAGTCTTTATACAATAATATATATTAATGCTAGTTAACCTCAGATGTATACATATTAGATGGTATATTTTAGTAAATATATGTATATATATAATATATATTAATATATATGTGTGTGTGTGTGAATACATGTATATATAACAAAATATATCTATATATGTAAATATATCAGTGCAAAGCTATAAAATGAATATATAAGCATAATTAACTGAACATATATATATTTCTAAAAGTGTATATATAAAAATCATAATATATATATATGGTTATATATATATAAGTATATATATGTATATGAGTATATGTATAAATATATATATTTATATATGTATGTATATATATGTATGTATGTATATATATATATATATATATATATATATATACACACATATATATATTAATACTTATATATATACCTATATAATTATGTATATATAAATATAAATGAATATATTTACAAATATATATATATATATATGTATATGTATATATATAAGAATGTATATATATATATATATATGTATATAGATATATGTATATAAATATAAATATATGACAATTTGGGACAACAGTTTTTTTCTGCAAATATGTATTGAAAGGAAAGAAAAATAATGCTTTGCAAAAATACAAATCACAAATTTCTGATGATCCTCAGAATAAGTTTAAAGAGATAAATTTATCTGTTCTAATTTTTTCAAACCAAAATACTCCCTTCAGCTTACCTAATATTCTATTAACCATATAGTCTTAGCTACTCTAATTATATCGAAAGTTTTACACTGATGGGATTCAAAAATAAAAACGTACTCAATTTTGGCAAAGTAGCTAGAATAAAAACAACTATACTAGGATGATATTTAACTAAAAAAGGAAATAACTTATGTCTTCCTCCTCATCGGTGTATGAAAGACCAGTTCTTCTTCGTTGGATTCCTCTATGCCCATGTCAAACCTTCTTTTTCCTTGGACTGATTTACAACCTTTCGTGGATTTCCTTAGAATAGCAAGTGGGAACATCTAAATGTCCTCCAATGTTATGGCCCCAAAGTCAGCTTCTACCTGAAACCCTTCCGCGTCTAGGTAATATTTCACCCATTTCACATCTTCACTTGGTTTCACCCTAATCCATTTTAGAAGGAAGTCGACATTCCTTTTGATGATATCCATTCTGTTATAGAAAACCTTCTTATCTTTGAAGAGTAAAATCGGCCTTCTCACACAATGGGTACAATTAGCTAGCGAACCCATAGGGTTTGTATAGTACTCTTCCGGGAAAGGAATCATAAGATCCTTGTTAATACTGTTAATAGCAAGAAGGATGCCATTGCAGTATTTCTCATTGAAGATTTGGACGCACGCAGAGATTACTTCACCTTTGGGAATTTTCAGGGTTAGAAGAATGACCGCAAATATACCTATTATGTCGCAGTTCACCCTATACACAAATTCATAGTTAAAGGCCTCTTCCCCCATGATATGGTCCATGGCTCTCTTCCCCAAATCATCTGTCTCCAATATTTTATCCCACCTTTCTGGTTTGATGGACCCCCTGAAGGCCCTCAAGTATTTTTCCCCACTGCAGATGAGTTTGATATTCGACTCCATTCCATTTCTAAGAAGAGGATTTTTTCTAAGATTAAAGTTACACTGTAGTCTATGGTAAAGAGAATGAGGAAAAAAATCTTATTAATAGCTAAAAAACCCTAATTTTCTCCTGCATTGGGTAATGCTACGACACAATAAATGCTCTTAGTTGTGGTTTTAAATGTGTTATATTGTATTAGTTAGATATGGTTGGATCATGTTGCGTGGGATGGAAAAGGTTTATCATTACCTAAATAGTCATGTCAATGATGTGATATATTGTCATCTGCAAGTTGAGTATGATAATTTGGAAGACGTTGTCATTTAATTAAAAATTGCTTAAGTGTTTTTTATTTGCTATTAATGACCATCCAAATGTGTGATGACTGATTTTACCTTCAATGGAAATAATTACCATACTTTACTAGCTTTAATACATGATGTAAAGGTGATATTAAAGTACACATATCTAAATGCAATGCATCAATACAATGTTTAATTATATCCTTGAAGGAGTAATAGGATATGTGTATTGGAGAAGATATATGTCAGTATGAATGATTACATGACTATATAATTGAAATAAGTAAGTTCTTATAGTAATCAGTTTAATTGTCTATCTCAAAGTATTATGTGAGAATGAAGGTTTGATGATTTTGAAAATAAAATAAATGGACCTGTAAATATACGTGTCTATATGATAATAATATGTTTATAAGTATATGATCTTCTATGTACAGGCCTGTGGAAAGTGTGTATAAGAATTTTAGTTAATGCTATATTGAGAATAAGTTAATGAACGAGAGCCAGAAGAGTATCTGTTCTCATTGCCAGAGGGTTGAGTGGATTTATATCTGTGTATATTTGAATAGGGGTAAAGATGTCGCTGACGAGAGAGGGCTAAGAGTTTGTAGGCAAGTTTGTAGCAATAAAAGTAGCATGAATAGAGAGCAGTGTATCATATATAAGACATTTTGATTTTGAAGTGAAAGGGGATATTCTCATGACCAGAATAAGAGGCATAAACTTTCTACTGTGAAGATTAGTCACAATAATTGATTGTGTTAATGTTGGTCTAAAAGATTAAAAGAGTTCAAGAATATCGAGGAGGTTAAAATTGTATTTGCTTAGTCTAAGGCTAGGCCAAAGGTAAAGATACGTATGTATTGCTATCTAAATTAACTAGCTAAGTTATCTGATTACTTAAAACATGTAGTTTCATAGTAAGATTGGATTGGGGGAAGAACCGGAAGCATGAATATATAAGATTATTAATATAAATATAAACGTATCTTTATCCCATCCTACTGTAATGAAGAAAAATGATTGTTTATAGAATAAGAGTGTTTTGATACTCAAATCACTTATCATCTTACATTTAATGTTTATAGTGGAGGGATAAATAAGACATTCCCCTTTATTCTCAAATGCACAAAGGATCCAAATTGATCAACCCAAAAAGGATCAATGCATAAATGAATCCATCTATTAGAAATAAGAATAAAGAAGGAGATCCTAGGTTTCCCTCTTAAAATGTAATGTCTAAAATTTGGATTATTCGAAGGATCTCCTAAGTAAGATTTGCATAATGAGAATTGTATAAAGAAAGAGATCCTAAATCCAATTTCAATCTTTTACACTTAATTATTATGATAAGAAATGGAGGAAAGCTTGCAAAGAAATAGTGGGATAAGATACCTACCTCATAATATAACAGATCTGGAAAAACTCATTTTCTAAAGCCTGTATTGAGTTTCTGGAAAATCTGAAGTGTGATTCAGAACTGGAATGCAGAGACAAACAAAACCCAAAAATATTTTTCCGTTCTGATGCCGTCTTATGAATAAGTTTGACCTTGACCCAAAAATGTCACCCCTGCCCTAATAATGTCGACCCTGACCTACACAGTGTCGACAGAAAATCTGTTTGTGGATCTCGGTAGTTTGTTGAAAAGGGTATCCAAATCTGGTCACAAATATTTTGTTTTGCACCTGTAACTCCCAAAAATAGCACCTGCAAATATCTAAAAAGAGGGGTTTTGGGGTGGCTATATAGGGTTTTGCCTGAGTCAAACCCCCATTTTAGTGATCTCCACCTCCACGAATAGCCAAATATAGAATGTATGTGTGTGTATTGCTCCTTTGAAAAGAGTCTTTAACTATGCAATATCAAGATCTAATCTTCTAGATTAACAATCCTAACATAACATAGGAATGAGAAAGAAATGCATAGATTTGAATATGACAAAGAAAGCATACCAAGCCCCCAAGCCTAAATTACTCCCATAAATTCATAATCCTTAATTGCTACCCCATGATAATGTCTTTTGAGTGCTTGAATGTTGAGAATAGTAGATCTCAAGAGAGTGCCTTCTTGCTTCAATGAAGATCCACAATAACTTGTCCTCAAAATGTTTGATTGAAATATGATATGTCCTCCTAGCTTGTCTCTCTATATCATCCTCTTGCTTTTTTGCATCATCATTTCATCATGTCATCTCTTGATTTCGTCTCATTATCAAATGAAGGCAAAAGAGAGTGTTTATATAGAGATCTCAATATAGGCCTCCTAGGGAAATGCAAGGGACCCAAATTCAAATTTCACCTCAAATCATGGTCCAATAAAAATCACCAACCAAGGAGGGAATATATTAATTCAAATATCGGAGAAAGAACTTCCGCATCCAAACCTGGGGACCTATTTTAAGTTTCAGACCCCGATAAGCTCCAGATTTGAAAGCGAGGACCAACACCTGACAGAGGTCTATGTTGACCTCACCCTTGACCTAGGTCAAGCTCAAATTCAACCCTAACCTAGGTCAGGGTTGACCTCGACCCTGACCTGAGGTTTCAGGCAGGTCCCCAAAAAATTTCTGAGGGGTTCCCAAGTTAGCCGAGGACCTAGGAAGGTGAGGGAATGTTCCAGAATATTAAGAAGGCCTAGAGGCCTAGAGAGAGAGTAGGATGAGGCTCAGGAGTAAAAATACATAGGTCCTTCCTAGAGAAAAGATCCATGGAGAGGTAAATCCAGGAGGATCCATAAGATCCTAACCCTAATTTCACCTAATCATGTAGAATCAATCATAAATGTATCCTAAATGCAAATCTAATATGATAACATACTGAATGAGGGTGCTAAACCTATCAAAATGGAAGTGCTTCAATTTTAAGATGATACGATTATCCCCCACTTTAGCTTAGATATGATACTACGTGAATGTGCAAGCTAAAGTAAGAAAACATCATAAAGTATAAAAAGGATATAACCAAGTCCTTAATGCAAAGATCCTGCAAGGAACCATTAGTATCTGCAACCTGCAGCACACAAGGTTAATGAAAATCCATAGAGAACCTAAGTCTTACTATGATGATCTTGAGAAGTATATAGAGCTCCTTATGCCCCCCTGATTCAGCTTACTAATTCATGGAAGGTGAAACAGGGTGATAAGGTGATTTCTATATACTGAATATGCAATTTGTTGAAAAGTCTTTTCCTAAACTAGTTAGAAGGGTCCTAAACCTTCCTAAAATGATTCAAGAGGTTAGGTATCTGAATCAAAATTCCAATGCTTCTGATGGCATTGAAAATAGAGCTACCAAACTCAAGTTATGATGGAAAGAATAGATGTCTATCTAAATGCATATAAAGGGAAAATTTGAGTTTAACCTAAATAATTTCAAATAAAACACTAGTAAAACCCTAATTTACTACCTATAAATAAGAGGAAGAGACACTTACCACCTCATTCTTACCATTTGCAGAGTTTGAAGGAGATAAGATGCCAAAGAGAGGAATTTCGAGCGAGCCGCACGAAGGTCTTGAGGGAGCACCTAGCCAGTAGACAGCCACTGCCCAAGGTAAGTACCTATTTCTAATGCCTATGATTGAAAATTTCATGTTTTTACAAGGAAGGTCAACCCTAACCCAAAAAGGTCAACCCTGACCCAGTTAGGTTGACCATGACCCAATAAGGTCGACCCTGACTAGGAAGGTTCTATCCTTTTTGGGGTGAAGGTCGACCCTGACCCATAAAGGTCAACCCTGACCCAATAAGGTTGACCCTGACCCATAAAGGTCAACCTTGACCCAAAAAGGTTGACCTTGACCAGGTCAGGTTGGTACAGTAGATGTTTGATGCAGAAATACTGATATGATTCATGTTTGTGTTTACAGGATCCCGTCCGTCTTCGAGAGCATCCCTTTGGAGGGTTACTACAATCTATTAGAGGGAGTGTTTTCAAGCTATATTAAGAGGATACATAGTTATTAAGAGATGTGGGATTGTACTGGGTAGCATTTCTACCACAATTGAGGTTCCATCGGTCTATGATATCAGCCATGATAGAGAGATGGGATGAGGATACTTGTTCCTTCCATCTTCCATCAGGTGAGATCATGATCACACTAGAGGATGTGTACAGGATCCTACGAATTTTGATCTGAGGTGAGCCTGTCAGACCAAGAGTACCGCGGGGTCCTCCTGAGATTTTTGCAGATATGGAGTATTGTTTGGGATGAGTACCACATATGAGAACCCGATCAGATCAGATATCTTTGGCAGCCATACTAGCAGGTCTGACACCTTTGGTACGGAGAGTGATGCTATGTATACTTGCTTTGGTTTTAGTGCCCAACACAAAGGGTACAATATTTTTAGCACCACTCATGTATCTCGTACGCAAGATGGAGAGTGACAGGGTCACCATCTCATTGGGTCGCAGCATGTTGGCTCATCTTTATCACGAGCTGAGTCAGTTAGTGAGATACCAGTGAGAGAGTCTTACGGTGTGCACCTTGCTACAAGTTTAGAAGTTTGAGAATTACACATGTACACGACCACAAGGCACTCCTGCAATGATAGATGCAATCACACTGAGAGCCTTTGCATATCCACTAGTAGATGTCTGGCAATACGGAGATATCCTCTTTTGGAGAGTATGCCTTGACCGTATACTAGGTATAGATGTGATATGGAGACCTTATTTTCAGATGATAGAGTGGCCGGATACTCGGCATCAATTGAGACATTCACAGCAGTGCAGGCTGCTAGAAGGTACTACCAATCATGTCATGATGTCGTACTACTATGATAGGGTGATGAGATAGTTTGGTTTGATATAGGGGGTCCCTCAGGTAGTACCTCGGTATGCATATTTGACAAGATACTATCAGAGACCCAGTGCCATATGCTGACCTACAGTAGCTGATATTGTGGATAGTGGGATAGATGAGATAGAGGATATAGAGGTAACCCCTGAGATATCCTATGCAGGTGTTAGCAGAGAATATAACAGATACTGGAGTTTACAGGGGACCCATCCTATCTTCCCTTATGACTACCCTACAGGTGATCCAGGTCCTTCAGAGAGGAACCACTGAGGAGATGACATACTAGTAGGAGAGGAGGAGGATCAAATAGATGAGGAGGAGCCTCCCTTCGAGGGATATCTTATGGAGGAGGAGAGAGCAGAGGAGATGCCCCCAGGCCGCAATACAGGGACCGATGATCAGGAAGTTTATATTTCTCCCTTGAGATCGTGATGACCTCCTCGAGCACACACAGAGACACCACCACCCAGGCCCAGACAGAGTGAGTGAGGAGAGAGTAGTTATTCCATGCCCCACCATCTAGATCTTTTGGTAATACCTAGGCAGGAGATCTAGGTATAATATAGCTTTTAGAATGTTTTGAATAGATATTTTGTCTAGAAGAAGAATTTAAAGAAGTTTTACATTTTGAATATTTGCAGGGAGTGTAGCAGAATGGAGGAGTTTTGTATCTGAGGTTCTAAACGATACATGTATATCCTACTGATTGTTGGCTAGTGAGAGAGAGTCCCTTATAGAACAAAGGGATCTCGGAAGGCATGCAGATATCTTCCTATGTGTACAATGAGAATTGAGGTTATGAAAAGAAAGAGAAGATAAATTGATGGCTAACCTATAGAGAGCCCAGGAGCGTGTCCAGGAAATGATCATATTGAGGAGTCGCACACGGACTACCATTCTAAGATCCTCAGCCTCACACCACAGATCTGAGAGAGCTGGGAGCCACCGACCTTCAGAGCATAGGGATAGAGATTGATAGCTATGGGACATGTGCCACATATGTACCAAACTTAGAAAAATTTTATTTATGAAGAAAACTTTTTTTTTGAACAATTAGTTCTTATGATTGATTACTTTTATTTTCATCAATGCACAAAAATTAACAAAAGAAAGAAGAAAGGAAAATATGTATGAACGTATTCTAATTTACATAACTTATAAAATATTTATTCTATAAGGAACACATACATACATAAAGGAAGAATGATAAATTAGGGAAAATAATGTTTAAGATGCATAATATTAATAGGTTCCTTAAGAGGAATACCATTCACATCAGAAATTTTATAAGCACCTGAAGTAAAATCCTCAATTACTACAAAGGTTCCAAGACAATTTGGACTAAATTTTCCTTTCTCACCAGGTAGAGCATTCACATTTCTTTGGTTTTCATATAAGACTAAATCACCTACCAAGAATGACTGTTCAATCACCTTGTGATTATATTGTTTCTGAAGTGATTTATGATAGGCCTTAATGTGTTCCAAAGTGTTTATTCATTGTTCATCTAACATTTCTAACTCTTGTAATTGTTGTTCCTGGAAAGTATCTTTGTCAATGATCCCATGAAATAAAACACGCAAAGATGGTATTTCTAATTCCAAAGGCATGATAGTGTCAGTGCCATAAACAAGATTATAAGGTGAAGTGACAGTGGTCGTACAAACACTAGTCCTATAAGCCCACAAGGCATGAGTAAGTTGTGTATGCCAATCTTTCGCATGTTTGTTAACTGTTTTCTTTAATATTTGTTCAATAACCTTATTCGATGCTTCAGCTTGACCATTAGATTGAGGGTAGTAAGGAGTAGAAAATCTATGTTGTATATGATATTTCTCCATGAATTTTGTGACTTCTTTGTTCTTAAAAGATGTACCATTATCCAAAACTATCATTGAAGGAATACCAAATCGTGCTATAATATGGTTAAGGATGAAATCATAAATAACATCTGTAGTAGTAGAATGAAGAGGGATAGCTTCTACCCATTTTGTAAAGTAATCCATAGCCATGAGAATATATGTATGTCCTTGAGAAGAAGCTAGTGAGATTTTTCCAATAAGGTCAAAACACCAAATGCTAAAAGGCCACGGAGCAACTTGATTACGAAGCTCACGAGCAGGAGCATGAATTAAATTACCATGTTGTTGACACTGAGGACACTTTTTGACAAATGTCAAGGAATCTTGCTCTATTGTTTGCCAATAGTATCCCATTCTGAGGTGTTTATTAACTAAAGATTTCCCACCAAAATGTCCCCCACAAGAACCAGAATGAGCTTCCGCTAAAGCTACAGGTACTTTGGTTTTGTTAAGACATCTTAATAGTAAACCATTATAAGAACGTTTGTAAAGTGTTTCCCCTAAAATGATATAGCAGGCCACAAGCTTTCTAATATGATTACGTGTGTTCCTTGTTGCCGATTCTAGAAAATTATTATCTTTCAAGAAATGAAAGACATGTGAATACCATTCATCTAAATGCAAGCTACAACAATCAACAGTAAATTTATTAGAAATTGCAGGGAATTTAAGAGTGTGTATAGTAAATTGAAATTCTTCATCATTATTCTCAAGACAAACCAAAGGAGCCGCACTTGCCATGGCATCTGCATGTCGATTATCTTTCCTAGGTAAAGTTTGAATTGTGTAAGAAGATAATTGTGAAAGAATACCCAGAGCCAAATCTTGATATTGTGTCATCTTATCATTCTTAGTTTGATAACCTCCTTTGATTTGTTCCACAATTAATTACAAATTACCGTAAATTTCTAAGTTTTTAATATGAAGGGATGAAGCTGCTCGTAAGCCAGCTATAAGAGCTTCATACTCCGCAATGTTATTAGTACAAGGAAAAGTTAATTTATATGACATAGGGATAGGTTTCTTCGTAGGAGGGATCAAGATAATGCCCACCCCAGAACCTATCTTGCACCTAGAACCATCAAAATATAACTCCCAAACATCGTCTTGTTTGATAACAAATATATTCTCATCGGGGAATTCTACTGAGGTAACATTTGTATTAGAATGAGGAAAAGGAGCTTCAAATAAATAATCAATTAAATCTTGTCCTTTAATTGACTTTTGAAGGATGAAATTGAGATTAAATTTTGTGAGCAACATCACCCACTTTGCTAATCAACCGAAGAGATCCGTTTTCAAGAAAAGGTGTTTTAAAGGATCAAATTTAACAATCACATTGAATTCAACATTCAACAAGTAATGTCAGAGTTTTTGACAAGCATAAAATAAAGCCAAGCATTGTCATTCTAGTTGAGTATATCGTGTTTCATAGTCCAACAAGGTCTGACTAATATAGTATACTGGTCTTTCCTTTCTGTCACTATCATGTTGAGCCAACAATGCACTCACAACATTGGAAGTGGCAGAAGTATATAGATAAAAGGGTTTA